>PVJO010009021.1:0-71750 GCA_004026905.1 Hystrix cristata | reverse complement strand
TGTGGGCTCTGAGCTGCTGCTTCCCCCTACCCAGGACAAGCAGCCAGGCTTCCTGGTCCCTGCTTCTTCCCCTGAGGATGTGGCTCCCCAAATCCCAGGGGGCAGGGCATGAGGCCAGTGTCCTCCCGAGGACGTCGATTCACCAAAAGCTACACGTAACTCCAGAGGCAGTGGGAGAGGATTTCGCGCCTGGCCTCAGGATGTCTCACCTGAAAGGCGCTGCCTGGAGGCTGACGGCCTGGCACAGGACCAAGATGCTGAAAGCCAGGAAGGGGGAGAATTTCTGGAAGCCCATGACGCCTCTCTGTAAACAGAGAATGACGTTATCACTGCACCAGGACCACAGTCCTACGTTCTAGTCCTGCCTCCACTACAATTCTCACGTGATCCAGGCAAGTGGCTTGACCTCCTGGTCCCTCTGTGCCTTTATTTGCCAGAAGGGCTATGGTAAAACTCAAGGAACACTGTAGTGCACGTCTCCGTGAAGCAGAAACGGGTGTGGGGAAATAGATGCGGGGGAGGGACGGATTCTGTGGTAGGACACAGAGAAGCCACACGGGCCCAGGCACACGCACCACACCTTTTGCCCTGACCTGTGCAGAAACTTTGCGCTGACCCACCCTGCTGTAGACTTCCTCCCCGTTGCACCCGCCTTCTCACTGAAAAATTTATGACCACCTTCCCTCTGCTAGCGGTGGCGCCAATGCGTGGGAGGGGGGCATGCTGGAACTGCAGGCTGGAAAGGAGCGCTAATCTCTCAAGTCCACGATTTGGATTTGGAGACATTTTTAATTTGCCAGTTACAGGTGTTCAGGAGCACAGGTGCACAGATTAGCAGCAAGGGCTGGGCGCCCGCACTTGTAGGGGAGCCCGCTATTCTGACCCGCTGCCAGCACTCTCTGCCCCTCGACCCCAGGCCGAGGTGCCCAGCACGATCGCGGGCCGGAGACGCCTCAGAGGAGAGCTCAGGACTCCACAGTCCCGGGAACCAAACGTGCCTAGGCCAGCCTAGGCAGGGCTCTGCACGCCCACCCGCCCCGAGGCAGGTGCCACGGACACGCCCACCTGCGCTTGGCCAGCTCCCAGCGCCCCTGCGGAGTCCCTCGGGTGCTCGGGTTCCACTCGCTCCAGTGAGGAGAAAATGCCAGAAGGACCCTAGCAAAAAAGAAAGCTGGGACCCCCGGGGTGCAGGGAGGCAGAAATGGCCGCGGAGGGATGAAAGAGACGAAGGTTACTCGGGGAGCAGAATGGAAAATTCCTCACCTGGTGACACGGGTTTCAGGACAGCGCGAGCTGTGGGTCCACCCGCGAAGAACACGACTCCTGCTGCGGTCTCCTTCTCCCCGCAGCCCCAGGCTCTTATCCCTGCGATTCCCGCCGGGAGGAGGGGAGCCAGCCCGCTCCGCCAATCCAAAGTGGCCGAGACCAGCCAATGAGAGGACCGACCGAGCTCTGATTACGTCATAGCTCTTGCCACCCAACTAGTTCTCCAGGGAGGGACCTTCCGCTCCCACTTGTCGTTTGCATTGAGGTCATTGCTGGGGAGCAAAAGGGCCTGAACTAGACCGGGTGCGTCCACCACGTGGGGGCAAACTGGGGAGAGTGTGGCGTCACCTACGGCGCGAGGTCCGAGCACTCTCACTTCCTGGATGCTAAACTCCAGCTTTACGTCTCCTACTCCCAAACCCAAAGGGCCCCCAGGAGGACGGCACGGTAGTCCTGGGTTCATCTCCGCTGAAACAGCCGGGAGGAGGAGTGGCAGGGAGGAAAGGACCTTGAAACATCCTCCTGGAGCCCTGGCTTGCTCCTGGGGGATTCCTCGCCCTCGGAGGTGTCCAACCCAGACCTCCCATTGCTACCCTAGCGTGGGTTTATACAATCGCCCTGCGCCTCTCGTTTGGCAACGTGCTGGGCTGGGACGATCTAGGTCCAGGACTCTCTCCCTCTCCCTCCCTGATTCATTCTCTCTCTCTGTCTCTCTCTGTCTCTGTCTCCCTCCCTCTCTCTGTCTCTCTCTGTGTGTGTGTCTCTCTCTCTCTCTGTCTCTGTCTCTCTCTCCCCGTCCCCACTTTATTGAAACTCCCGAGTGATGAGCGCTCACGGGTCCGGCGCCCAAGGGGCAGCCTGCGGGGCTCCACATCCTCTCCGCCGGCGGCCAAATACCTCAGGGGCGCGCGTCAGGCACTCGCGTAGCTGGACCCCGGACACACGCTCCGCCGCTCCCGCTCACACAGACGTTCCTGCAACCCTCTGCGCGCGAGCGCGGCGCACTGTCGCCGGCACCAGCTTCCCACAAAACACGCGGGCGAACTAACCCAAAGCACTCAGGCCGGAAAGCAGCCTGGCGTTTCTGCGAAAAAGCAACTTTTATACAGACGGGGCACACATTGTTCCCAAACATGCACAACTGCAAACGTCCATCCAGCCACACACGCAATCTCAGCATCGCGCCTTTTTCTCGAAGTCGATGGTGCCCCCCCCCTCGGAGCCGGGTGCCGGGAAAAGATCTCCGTTCTAGCCGAAGGAGTTTGGAGAGGGAGGAGAAAGAGGGGAGCGCCGCCACATGCCGTAGGCTTCAGGCTTCGCGCTCCTGCACCCTCGCAGGGCAGTCCGAAAGCGCGGGAGGTGGGATGTGGGGCAGGAGGCGAGGCTTAGGGATGTCTGTCTAGGTCCTCTGGGTCGTTGTTTTGTGATAGGTTGACCCTCTAGCACCCGAAAAATCGAAATTCCGAGGGACACCCGAAAATTCCTGGCCCTCTCCTCGGGCAACTCCTTCCCTCCAGACCCGCAATCCCGCAGTGCAGAGGGCACCCAGGCAGCCTGAGCCAAAGCTGCGTTTACTTGGGGACCGGCCCACTAAAGCCCTGCAAATAGTAAGGACGTCTTGGTCCTTCTTCCCGATTCTGGCCAGGGAGAGTGGTTGCTGACTGGAAAGGCAAAGTTGGGAGGGGCTACTAGCACACACACACACACACACACACACACACACACACGCACACGCGCACACGCACACGCACGCGCGCAGGAAGGCCTCCTCTTGACCACTGCCCCAGTCTTGCAGATCTAACAGAGCTGGTAGCCCAGTAGCTCCTGGCAGGGCCACTTCACAGAGCTCTGGACCAAACCGGCAAGGAGACAGGAGCGCCCTAGGAACCAAGGTCCCCTCAAAGCCTGTGGAGCCAGCTCCCCACCCTCAACCGCACAGGCACATGCTTAGGAGGCCCAGGCAGCTTGGGAGAGAAGGAGGATCCTAAGGGGTGTTTGGCCTCTGGCGAATCCCCAAATATTTAACCTGAGAGAACTTCGGGCTATGGGGGATGTTGGAAAGCCAACCCAGCTGGAACGGGGACTTTTCTGAAGTGTTGGGACAAACGCTGAACTGGCACCGCAGGGCAGGATCCCAGGCTGAGCCGATGCTCTACAGAAGGGCTCCGTGGCCCCCAGTACTTCACAGAACCCTCTGGGGTGGAGTAGGTCGCAGTTCCTACAAAAGCCACCAAAACAACACAAGTACACCCAGTTGGCCGTCTTCTTAGGTGGTGCCCCATGGGACCGGCTGTCTTAGCTGTAAGCATCCATAATGATTTGATCTAGTCTTCTTCCTCCACTAGAGGCTGTACGGTGCGTGGTGGGTGCACAACAAATGTTCTTTCAGTGAATGCAGAAAGATCGAGGAGCTCAATGAACAGTTCAGACAGATTCGCCGTCACCCTGAGAATCAGACAGTGATTGCAGCCAAGTTGAATTAGGATGTAGACCCAATTTAGATCCATTAAGCTGGAAGATACACTGTCGATCCGAATGAGCACCACTTTTTATTTAATAAAAGGAATCCGTGTCCTGGGGAAGACTTTCTGGAATCCAATGCAAGAAGTACTGAAGAGTTCCACCCACATGTAGTGGAAGAGCAAAGTCCACCCATATGCTTGAAAAGCAAAAAACAAAACAAAACAAAACAAAAAAACCCTCAGGTTATCCTTGTATTCTATTAATGAGTGAATGGGAAGAAAATTCAATAAGATAATTTGCTTTCTAAATTGAGAAAATTGATTTCGTTGGAACTGCTCTGAGATTCAAAGCATCTCTAATCAAGCTAACTAGCACACAGATTTAGAGAGAATAGTTTCCTAGGAATATCTGTGGCTTTTAAATCATCTCTTAAACATTGTGATGTTCACCTTAAATATTTTGAATTATTATTTTTAGATTTTGAAGATAGTATTAGAGAGAAACTGGTTCCATATACTATGCAGCTTTTGAAGTTTATATTTATTTATTTTGATATTCTCTTAACAAATTTCCCAGAAGAAAATATTTCATAGGAAAAAGTTTCGTTTGTTCAACATATATTTACTGAGGACCTACTATGTACATACCAGACACTGTTCTAGAGCACTAAGTCACAGAAAAAAACAAAAACTCTACCCTCCCGGTGCTTATATTTTGGTGATAGATTTAACATGAATCCTAATTATCACTTCTTCCTCACAAGAAAATATACCCTATCCTAATCATATCCTCTCACCTATTTCTTTGTCAAATTGATAGGGTTTGCACCATTAGGACCATATAAATGTTATTTTTAGCTGAGCCACATAGAGTACTTTGATTTTGTGTGTATGCGTATGTATTTTCTTTTGAGCTAGTAGTCCCTCTTTTCATTTGTCCAGTTTTCTTTCTGCCTATCACCTCTTTATCCCTTATCTTGGATCCTGTCTGTTCCTCGGTGATTATTTACTTCCTCGCTTTGGTGAAATGTATTCACCATTACATTATGAACGGCTTTTCTGGGAAGAATTTTAGATCAGAAATCATCTTCACTCTGAATTTTGGAAGTACTCCCCACTTCTTTCTTTTATTCATTCATTCTTCCTCTTTGTCTTTCATTGTTTTGTTACAGAATCTCTAGTTCTCTTTTCTCACCAAATTTCATGAAGATATGCCTTGATGGGGACTATTTTTATTTATTGTTTTTGAGTCCTGAGGGAGCATTTGAAATCTAAAATTTGATGTCCTTTGATGCAGGAAAAATTTCTTGCTCTGTTTCTTTAATAATTTTATATTTTCATTTTGTTGTTATTCAACTTTCTGGGAGGTTTCTTTTTCAAAGTTGGGTTTTAAATTTTATTTTGCCATTTTTTTAATTTTCAAGAGCTTTTATTTTATTCTCTGCATGTTACCTGTTATGCCTTTTGTTTTTATTCAATGAGTACAGCATCTTCTAGCTCTAAGACTATTTAATACGGGTTATTTGTTCTGTCTGTTCTTTTCACATTAGAGGCAATCTTCACATTTCTAGTTCCTGTTGGCTGCTGATTTATATTTAAGAGGGCAAAAGTAAGGTGCTAATCAGAAGACAGAGGAGGCAAAGATGTATACATACAGCCTGAATGTAGAGTGATCAGAATGGAAGAAACTGTCATTTGTGGCGGAGAACTCTACTAAACTATCAGTAGCTGTAAGTTTCTTCTTTAGGCTTCTTATTGGCCCTAAGTCATCCAATTACCTGCCTGGGGCAGCAGGATAGAGGCAAGGAGGGAAACTGAAAGTCACCTGTCCACTATGGTAATCTACCAGTCTTTTGGGGGGATCCTGGAGAAATTAGAAGAAAACACTGAGTCTAGTTACCCACCTATTAAAGGCTTGCAAGCACTCCTCATTTCAGTCCATCCTGTAACTCTACCAACAAAGGGAACCAATCACTCAAAGCCCTAAGCTTTTCTAGGGTCTTTGTTTCTTGATGTCCTTCCTTCCAAACTAGAGTTTATACTAGAAATATGCATCAGTGCATTGCTTTCCCTTCTGCCAAACCAGACAGGAAGACTATCCTACAGGTGGGAAACACAGACAGTCTTCACAGAGGCTCAGCTCCTAGGAACTCTCTCTCACTTGATTGCTGCTGTCCATTGCAAGCCACCTGCCTGAGGCTGCTCCCCCAAACCCAGAGAAACAAAGATGCCAACATCAGAACTGCAGAAGTTCCTTTTAGAGAGTATTTTTAGAATTGTTTGTGACTGCCAAAGAATGAGAAAAGCGTGGTGGCCCAGACCCAAGCTAGTCACTCTGAGAGGTGGACAGTGAAGTGACGTCAGGAATTACTCAGGTTAGGTTCCTCTGAGATGATTAAAATTCTCTCTGGCTCAAGCTTGTAGGAACCAAATTGATTCTCCCTGTCTGACAGCATTGTTCCATGCTGCAAAGGAGGAAGAGATACCCATCCTTAAAACTTCACTGTAGGCTAATTAGAGTAAAATCTCCATTCAGTGCTCCCAGAAAATAAGAGTTTCTGATCAAGTAAATTCCCAGGTAACTGAAACATACCTTAAATGGAAACCACATGTTTTTAAAGGCTGTTATGGGTGGAAACTCTCTTAAAATGCATTACAGTCTCCTCTTAACCTTCTCCGGATGAGTCAGAGCCATCCTCCACAGAACATAGAATGCAGAATATCAGTCACAGTGCTGTGTCCTCAGTGAGGACTGGAGTCGGCCAGGCTGTTTGCCTCCACATCCATGGACCCCCCCCCCCCAGCCACTGTGCTTCTGAGCTTTGGTCCATCGTTTTCATTCCTTCCTCATAGGATCTCAAGATCATGTTTTTGACTTTGTATGGTCTCTTCTAGTCACTGTTAATATATCTGCCTCCTGCCCTAGAACCAGCCTGTCCGAATTTTTTACTTCCTAGCTCAGGGCCATCAAGAAAACAACAGAAGCATACTCAGGAGAAGTGGCTGGGGCAAAACAGGAATAAGAAGAGGTACGAGAAGGATTTGAATGTTCCTCCTGTAATACTAAAGAGTCCTAATATACTGACTTATTGTGGCCACAAAGAACATTTTTCTTTCTAATGTAGCTCTCAGCTATGACCTATATGAAGGAGATTTCTAGATAGGTGAGTGTTTATGTAGTTTCTTTCTGTAGATTTTATAGAACTTCAATATAGACAGTAGATTTAAAAGAGGAACTTGCATAAAAGTATTGCCAAGTAGAGCTGACTTCAATCATGGAAATGTTCTCTATTAGTATGGTTCAATATAAAAGTCACCAGCCACGTATAACACTTAAGCTTGTGAGATATGACTAGGCAACTACAGAGCCAGATTTTTTCATTTTATTTAGTTTTAATTAATCTAAAAGTAGCTACATGTATCAAGTGCCTACTGTACTGGGCAACACAAGACTATTATATAGGATAGTGGTTAAAGGCACAGATGATACAGCCAGACTGCCTGTTGTTCAAATTCTGGTTTCCGCATTTATTAGTTGTGTGACAGGAAATAGTTCAAAGTTTTTGTGCTTCCAGGTCCTCGTCTGTGAAATAGGGAAAATAATTTTACTCATTCCATAGGGCTATTATGAGAATTAAATAAGGTAATAAAAGTGCTTAGAACGGCAAATGGCAAATAGTAAGTGCTTCATGAATCCTAATCATTATCTTCCTTTGCATTTCTCCAGAAACAGACCATAGGGATAGAATGCGGACATGAACCGTTGCCATTTATTTGGAAGTTGTACCAGCAACAGGGCCACGAGACACAGAAGGGAAGGGAGACATTCCTATGCACAGTAAAGATCAGACTACTGCTGTAGGCCCCTGGAACTTACTCCTCTGGACGTTCAAGACCACTATAGATAGAATGAGTCAGAAATCTCCAAGCCAAGGGATGATAAGCTATTCACCCACCAACTCCAGCACATCATTAGCTGAGGGGTGTCCTCCAGGGGTATTAATCCACCATCACATCTAACCCTCTAGCATGGCTGACTTTCTGTGGCCAAAATCTCCGCAGGCAGATAGTTATCAGTGATTGCAGTAAGAACTGTGGGTGTATATGGGAATGGTAAGCACTGGCAGAGTACCAAGGCCGTCTGCTGTACCTTGGATTATCATTGCAAAGCACCTGCCACTGCTGACCCTACCTAGGAATAGGCAGGAATAAGTTTCCCATGTATAAATTTTGCAAAAAATGAGCCAATGGGCTGTGGTAAGCTGGTATTACCTGATTAGCTATTCTGGTCCATCTTATTCTTAAGATCTTTTCCCACAGTATCTGGAAGGGCCTCTAATTATCCCTTCCTCCTGGAGTGAATTGTGTTCAGTACCATTGTGATCAATAGAAAAACACATAAAAATATCAATGCCCTCTAGTCTCTCACAACAATAAATCAAACCCATACAGAAGCCTGCAGTTCCAAGGAAAACAGGACATGTGCCAAAGATTCATTAGGGCTAGGTGAAGATTGGGGATCCCAATCCTAAATTATTAGTTTTAATGAATCAAAATGTTATTTCCTGTTGGGTAGACTCTATTTTCTCAAACTTAACATTTTAGGTTTCCTGAGCCAAGAGAGTACTGGGAAAACTTTTGTGTTTATTGAGGGAGATAAGTATATCAGGCTTATTTAAGTTTCAGCTGTCCATCTTGAAACTAAATTAAATTATCATATGAACTCCTAAAAGCATACAGGGATATAAAACATGACAGCATGATTATTCACAATAATGTTAATTGTTAACATTAGACATTATATTAATCTGGATACTGAGTGACATATAAGAGAATCATCTAAACTAATTTAATTAGGACAGGATTGGTTACAAGGTTTTGGGCAGTGTCTTAGTCTGATTTGTGCTACTATAACATAATACTTGAGACAGGGTGATTTATAAAGAACAGAAATTTATTCCATCACAGTTCTGTAGGTTGGAAAGTTGAAGATTAAGCCCTGGCACCCAATCTGGTGAAGACCTTCTTAATGGGTCTTTATATGGCAGAAGGTAGAAAACAAACTTTCTGAGCACTTTGTAAAGACTCTTCTACAAAAGCCTTAATCAGATTAATAAGGCAAGAGTCTTCATGGCCTAATCACTCTCCAAGACCCAACTGTTCAACACCATCACAATGGCAACACTTTTATTTTGAAGGGACACATTCAAACTACAGCAGGTAGCTTACAGAATTTTTTAAAGGCTTGAGAATCAGGTCTGGATGTCACACAATCAGGAATAATACATCCAGGAGAAACCGACCCTATCATGGAAATGTCTTAGTAGGAAGTTCACTGCTGTTCAACTAGAGCAATTTTCACAATACATGACCCTATGGGTACCCCAGAATATCTAGTCTCCTCTCATACAGCTACCATCACAAAGTGCTCACTTCTACTTTCTAAGTGTTCATGAATGCCTCTGATTGCCACACCTATAAGTCACATGTGGAACTCCAGCTGCATGAAAACTTGGTAAGCAGTGTTTTTAATTTCTCACCTGTATAGAAAGGCTTATAAGATGCCTTTGGATACATACTGAACAAGCCACAAACTCTACTGCTTCACTTTTATGTTTTACAATTCTCTCTCATCATATCAAAAAGGAATTTTTTACTATGCAAAACCATTATTCCCCCACTTTTACCTATCTTGGCACAAATAATTCCCTTTTTCTTAACCTATATCCAGTCCATCTAGAAGTTAACTCTACTGTTAACTCTACTCTACTCACCCCCAAACACATCCCAAATCCCTCCCTTTCATTCCATCTCCACTTGGGACCCTAAACTAGACCACCACCATTTTCTGCCCATCTAACTGTAGTTGTCTCCTACCTAGACTCCTGACTTTGTTGTCCCTATAATTCCTTCTCCACATAACTCTGAGAGTGATCTTATAACAGTGTATGTAGATCATACTGACTCACTTTCTTTCTGACAATTCTCCACATAAGATAAAGGGCAAATACTTCTCCATAGCTTTTAAAACTTACATAGTCTAGCTCCTCTCTACTTCTCCAATCTTCTTATGCCAGTCCCCTCTCCCCCATTGCCCACTCTGGCTTTATGAAAAGTTCTAGAACTGATACACCAAGCCCTTTCCCACCCCAGAGCCTTTGTGCTTTGCTCACTTGTCAGCCAAAGAGTCTTTTTCACGTATCAGTTTTCCCCTCCCATGCCACACACTGCACAACCACCACTCTTCTGCTGCCTGGGTCCAAAATCACTCAGTCACTATCAGTGAAGCTGAATCACTCTTTAGTTTTCTGCTTGAAAATAAACACCATCTACTTCTAAAAGACCTTTGTTGATCACCCTGTCTAATGAAGTCCCTTCAATGTCTTGATGGCTTTAACCTATTATGCCTCCTTTAGAGAACTTACCAGTCTTTGAAACCACCTCTGAAATATATTTACTTCTATATTGTCTTCCTTCACTAGTATGTAAGCTCTTTGAGAGCAGTCTCTTTGAATACCTTGTTCCTCCAGCCCCTGGAAGAGTGCCCAGCACAAAGGCTGGGTCAATAAACATTTGAAGACTGATGGAATGAATGAATTAGTTCTATCTCAGCTTGTATGAAAAGTAGGTCCAAAGACAGCACACTCCAAATCTGGAACCTAGAGACATAAAGTGTGACGTAGGGTTTTAAATGACTTTAGCCTATCTGGGACGATAGATTCCAGCTCCCATATGCGCTTCACCAGTATCAAGACAGTCATTCAGTGAAGACTTCTCTCAAGATTACTGTCTTTCCTTCAGTAGAAGTCGCAGGCATGCCTGTCCTTTGTCCTGTGAACTCCCACTTGAGGTTGTTCACTCAAATATCTTCACGTCATTATATCACCTGCCTGAACTCACTGTACCTGCTTCAGCTCAGCCTGTGACTCACAAGTACATCGAAGCAGAAGAAATCCAGTAGAGGGCAAAGTCCTCACCTTACTTCCTTTTAAAGACCTTTGATGTTCTCGTGTGTCATTTTGTAATTGAGATTGTCGATTAGTCTCCTCATCTTTGATCCCTGCTTTCCTCTCTTCCAGCTAAACTCCACCTTCAGCCCACACAATGGAATTGGACAAAATGAGGTAAGAGATTTCTGTGTGAGTCACTCTGGGTGACTCTTTTCACAGAGCACTGTGGAATGAGCAGCCAGAGCCCAGGCAAGTGTTTCAGCCATCCAAGAACTGGCAGACAGCCCAAGAGACACTCTCACCTGATGACAGACTAGCAGGATGAGTCCTGGAGGAAATGGTTTCCAACAGCTGCAGAAATAGTCTGTTGGCTTGTGCACAGCAATGCTCTTCTCGATTAAAAACGTCATCATTATTCACACTGCAGTGTGAAATCTTTGTACACTGTGCTGACATCCCTACAGGCCTCTGAGTATCCCACATTTTAGAGACGGGACCCTCCCATAAAATGATAACACCTCTAAGCTCCTGTTCCCCACAAACCTCCCTGTATAATGGGTAGAAAATGGTGTTCTGGCCCTAGAAGGGTAAATACAAAAAAGAGATTTCCATGCGCTGTTTCTCTTGGTTGAGCACTCAGAAGAAAATTATAAGTGGTTAGAAGGAGAATTTCTTTTCTGAAAGACTTTTGGTTATTCCTGAGTGATCCCTCTACTTATTCCCAGAAGAAGGCATGGGTTAGGTGCTGTCGGTCACACAGGGAGCAGCCAAGGAGAGTTGCTTGGAGAGGTTTCCAACTAATGCGGCCAAAGGAAAACTGCCAAACATACAGGGTTCCTTAGGATAAGTAAATTGAAGGATATTTTGGGGATTAAAAATAAATCCTTTTTGAAAATAAAAGATGGAAGGATGCTCTATATGCAAATTGCCCTGATGTTACCGGGGCTGGCCCTACAGACCAATGACATAAATAAAGATGTTCTCAGACATGCTTGATGGTCCTTTCCTCCAAAGGTATTTGTTCTGATGTCATGTCATGCTTACAGGAGCTTCTTTGGAGTGCTCATAAATATTTCATTTTGGTCATAATCCTGGTGGACTGGCTCGGACTACTGGGATAGAGGACCTTTGCATAGGGATTGGGAAAACCAATCTATACACAAAGATTGGCCAAAAAAGAGCTGGGATGTCCAGCCCACTGTCTGAGAAGACACCACTTTGGCTTTTTGATTCCAGATCCAAGATGCAACCAGCCCTGAGTATCAGATCTCATTTGTGGAAACAGTCATCAAGAATCCACAAGGCTCTGAAATATTTCCAGCCACAGAGTATGGCGCTCACTCCAATACCCAACCAGAAAATAGAAGGAAAGGAAACTGAAAGTCACCCATCCCACTGAGGAAAGGTTAAAAACTAGAACGTCAAAGTTTTGTCCTGATGATGGAGTGGAGAATGAGGCAGCTAAGCAGCGGGGACCAACACAGGAATTCAGGACAAAGTATTGGGTTAATAAAAAAGAAAAAGAACTAATTTGGTGCTGTATGAAGATCCTATAGCTATAACTATTAGCAAAACAATTACTGCTGCAGGAACAAGGTCTAAAAGAACCCCTGATGGTAGCTGGGCAACAGGCATGTAATCTGAGGATTGCAACTCCAGGCCCCTAAAGGTGCTAGAACAGACACCATCGAGGTATATTCTGCCTTGGTGAAACTGTTGTACCTACCATGGAGGACCCGAGATTAAAACAAGTAAACAGAAAACCAAGTCAGAGGCAGACAATTTTTTTGTGTGATTCTTAAAAATCAAAAAACAAAACCCAAGTGACCCTCAATACTGAATAGCTCATGGTTGAATTTTAATAGCTAAACAGACAGAAAGTTTTGTAAGTTTTATAACATCTTGTCCACCATTCCCTCTTCCACCCCCAACCTCAACTATTCTATCAGTAAAGCACCTAATACCCCAGGCTTAGCAGTGGAATGAATATGTATGTGTCAATGTGAAAGAGGTAGTTCAACAGCAAAGCCTTAAAACAGCCTGGTTTGATTTCTTCCAGGGTGCACAGTTCCTCTGAGGTAGAGCCATTTTAATGAAAATGACTATAGAAGATAGTAATTATTTCACAATTTCCATATACCTAAATGTTATATGTATATATGATTTATACATTGTATTACACGTAGATTCATATATATTTTATATTTTATTTGGTTTTGTTTTACAGTGCTGGAGATTAAACCCAGGGCCTCGTGCATGCTAGGTAGCTCTCTACCACTGAGATACACCCCTAGGTCCTATATATTCTTATATATTTATAGACCTAAGCTAAGTACTATACATACATGTGATAAAATGTGTATTATAAATCACATATACCATATGCTTCAGTAAATTTTAGTAAATTCTAAATCGTTTCCATTTTCATACAGTACATCTTTGCTAAATAAAAAAATTTCAAATATAGTTATGGAGGAATACTTGAATGAGGATGGCCTAATTAATTAATTCTTTTTACTTGTTATGTTAAATACGAATTCTTGAAAGATATAACTTACTGATTTGGGGTGAATTTCACAAAATAGAGCTCAATCTCTTTAAACACTGAGAAAACTACTTTACCAATGCTGGTAATTCATCTTGATATTTTAATGGGTTATAATATAGAATCTCCTGGTTTGAAATAAAAGAACAGAACGTTTTCTCTTACTTCCAAATACCAATTAACAGATCTCTTTCCTTCCTGGGGTTTTCTCTTACTTCCTATCACTCCTAACCTGCATTTTTCCCCACAATTGATGTTCCTATTAAACCAGGAACCTGAGCTAGAGGGTATTCTTATTTGTTTTAAATATAAAATTAAACAACTTTGAATTATAAAAGACATATAATTTCAAATGTCCTGCCCTAACTAGGAAAACTGTCTAAATTCCTATATGACCAAGAGGAAAAATTACTGAAATTGTCCAAGAGGGAGTAAAAATTATTTCCAATTATAAAATTTAACTTACAGAAATGAATTGGGTAATTAAACTAAATGCTAGATAATTAAACTAACTGTGGGGTTTCTTTCTTTCTTCCTTGCCTAACATATACATACACTTTGTGGGAGATAAACCTATAGTCTAGTGCACTAATGTGTCCACCGGGTCCATCAGACACTGGAGACAATTTCCCAAGAACTATAAAGCTTCTAAAGCCAAATTACCCAGAACCTTTTATGTGAAGGGCACTTTGCTAGGTTCCCCACAAACAGCAAAAGGTATAAATGTTTTATGAGAATTTATGCTAGAAATATATTCTTGATTGCTCCTGTGGAATCTTCTAAACAGGGAGAGTCCAGTGGCTTATAGATCTAGAACAAATCACTATTTCCTGACCATAACTTTCCCAATCTCCATGCTATGGTAATGTGTCCCCCAAAAAACATGCATTGAAAACTTAATCCCCAATGCAACAGTGTTGGAGGCAGAGCCTAATGACAGGTGTCTGGCCATGAGGCCTCTAGGGCTCTGCCCTCATATATGGATTAATGCTATTATCACAGGACTGCATTCATCATTTTGAGAACAGGTTACACACACACACACACACACACACACACACACACACACACACACACACCCTTTCTTCCACCATGGGATAATGTTTCTTCTGCCTTCAGCCATAGGAGGATGCATCAAGTGCCAGCTCCTCAATCTTCAGTTTCCCAGCCTCCATAATCATGCACCAATAAATTTTGATTCATTGTAATCACTAGTCTGAATATTCTAATTATAGCAGCAAAAAATGGACTATAAACACTCGTTTATGTGTTCCCCCCAGATTCTTAGGTCTATACATCATAATATTTGAGGACACTTAGAGCACCCCAATTTTTGTCCATTTAGAAGACATAATCTTGAATTCTTTATGTGCTGTATATACTTCACTATCCTATTATTCAAGGAATTATTATTATTGAGAAGATACACATCTAAGTAATACATACATAGCACATCATTGACATCTTAGAGAAAACCACTGCATAGTTTCTTAAGATACAGGGAAGATGGTGTCTGATAACAGTTTTAAGGAAAAAGACATAAATCTAGTGAAAAAGAGTACGAATCAATTAAGTTGTTTAAAATAAAAGGAGACATGAAGTGTTACCAGTTAACATTCACTAATGAAATATTCATAGAGACAGCTGTTCTAAGGACAAAGGTCTGTTGAAAGTTAAAGGATCACGTTAATACATGCAGTTCAATGGAACTTCTACCCTTAAAAGAATTACAGAAACTATACCTACCTCAAGATTCTGTTTACAGAACACAAAAATACAAAAACAACCAGCAAAAGGAATGAACCAAGAATATCTGGATTAAAATAGATTACTGGCCAGAAAACTTCCAGGTTATCTAATCTGTAATATGAAAGAATGAAACCACCTTTTATTAACTTGCCTCAACATTTTCAGCCTGCATCTTCTCCCAAAACAGTCTCTAATTCAGATATTGTACCATTCAGAGATATAGATCCTACTGGGTTTGGTGTTGTATCCATACACGACCTTCCACTTGAAAAAGGAATGTACCAATACATGCTCTTGGTTTAAAATAAATAAAAAAAAAGAAAAAAAAAGAAAAAGAAAAAGGAATGCATAACCATAAGTGTATTCAAACTTGTTTAAAGTGTCTGAAAACCTTCACTGATGCTTGGCATAAAATGTGTTTCGTTACAACTAGGCTCTCGGGCAGACTCTGGGGAGATGAGATGTTATCTATGAAGAAATTGTCAGAGATTCTGAAAATACAGTTCTGTCTTACATCCTGCAAGCATTCTGGTACAGTTGCTGAGTAGCTCTGCCAAGTGTTCTATTCATGGGACAGGGCTGCTCTGTGAGGCTAGTGGGGACCAGGCAAGCTCTCTGTGTGTATGAAGATGACACAATCGCTAGCAGGTAGCAACTGGCGTGATGATTCGGCTTGCCATTCAAACTCAATCAAGTAAGAAGACGCACAGGCTGACAGTTTGAGCAAAATTTCACTGTGGTCAGTATATTGGTGTGGTCTCTGTATCAGGCTCTTGTTTTAGGCTTTGAACTTAAATTTTCTTTCACTCCACCCTGAGTTGCCCAGACTTAGGGAACTGACTCCCCTAAAACTGAACTCACCAAAGGCTGTGTACAACTTACAATGAAAGATATAGATTTCCCTTTTTCAAGGACCAGAATTTTATGGCTTTTTATTGAGCTCGCTCTTCTTCTCATTAAAATATGTGAAAAGCTAAATTAGTCATCAGGAGCTTTCTTAGTGAGCAGAAAAAATTAAAGTGTAAGGAATTTGACAGCCAGAGGGGATTTTTATCTCATCATTGACCAAATGTGGCATGATCCTTCCCCACAACAGAGATTTACTTCTCCACTGACCCAGAATCCTCTGCTAAATATGGTCTTTGTGCCCCTGGTATCATGCTGAACTGGCACTGACAAACTCTTATTTTCTAGTTTTCCTCATTAGTGATTTAATGTGGGATCAATAAAATACAACTTCATTGCAAAATTATGGCTATTGATGCAAATATTTGTTTATTGCAAAAAATTTATACAAATGTTGATCTGTTTTGAATATTACATTACCTTCCTCCAAAAAAAAACAAGTAAAATTTTCTGTTAAAATTGTAATATTTGACGATGGTAGGTGATAGTTGTATGATGCAGAACTTAAAATAAATCTCTAAATATGATGTAGAGCTGTTCTTTAAATTTCTTGGGTGAGTTAGGAAAAAGAGAAGGATGTGCAAAAGAGTTGTTTTGTAGTGGGGGGATGAACAGTCATGCTGAAGAGGCTATCTGTCTTTTTGTATTTGTGGCCATATTTTCCCAAATCTTTTGACACTCATGAATGCTGCTGTGGACTGAATGTCTGTGTCTCTCCAAGATTCTTTGTGTGTGTGTGTGTGTGTGTGTGTGTGTGTGGTGCTGGGGCTCGAACTCATGGCCTTGTGCTTGCAAGGCAAGTACTCTTAATCACTGAGCTAAATCCCCAGCCCTCTCCAAGATTCTTACATTGAAGCCCTAACCGAAAATGTGGCCATATTTGATGGTGGGGCCTTTGCAGGTAATTAGGATTAGATGAGGTAATGGGGATAGAGCCCCCATGGTGATACACATCTTAGGTTTCCTTACAAGAAGAAAAAAAGACAACAGAGCCCTCTCCCTCTACCCACACAAACAAAGAAGAGGTCTTGTGAGCACACAGCAAGATGGTGGCCACCTACAAGCCACAATAAGAGGCCTCAGAATAAAACCTACCTTGTGGGCACCTTGATCTTGGACTGCCCAATCTCCAGGAGCATGAGAAATAAACATTTGTTATTTAAGCCACTCAGTCTAGGATATTTTGTTGTTCAGCCTGAAAATACTAAGATAAATGCCATCTGCAATAAGACAACATAGATTGTTACATCTCCCTTCCCTGAATTATATTTGTAGTATTTTTTCTGGCCCATCTGGAACAAGCAAATCAATTCTTAACAACTATTCCTTGTCATGGTGAGTGGGGGTTGCTTAAATTCACCAATAAGTAACTGCAAGACTCTTTAATGGCATCTTGGAAATCTTCCAAGAGGAAGCATAAATGCCCTGGGTTCATTTATAGGTCTTAATTTGTAATTTGTCTCCAGGGTTTTTAAAAGAAGTATGTATTTATATTCAAATTGATGGTCCAGCATGTTTAACCCTGACTAAATAGGTTTGGGACAATGTACAGACTACTGAAATTCCTGTGGTGAATATATTTCCTGAAAGCCTCTTTGAGCTCACCACTCTCATGGGCTTCAAAGAGTAAATCACCAACTATACAGAACTCCATCAGAAAGACCCGGCTGAAATGCAAGAATGTTTCTATAATTCAATGGCAAGTTTCATCCATTACACAAATATTTATTTACATCCTAAAATGTGTCAGGCATTTTGGAATGTTCTTTATTTACTTTATCATTCAAAAGCAAGCCTCTGCCATAAGTATTATTCTATTTCCTTTACAGCTTGGAATATCCAGACTAAGAGATTAATTAACTTTCCAAAGATTATGCATCTAATACATGGTAAATCTAAGAAGGAAACTCTTAACCTTGCATTCTGTTTCAATTCTCTTTGCACCAGTACCAGTTGCTTCTTTATTTTCCCCCTCTCTTCAGTACTTGGAATTGAACCCCAGGGCTTCCCACGTTAGGCAAGCACTCTACCACTGGATTACATCCTCAGCCGCAGCTATTTTGGTTTGTTTGTTAGGGTACTGGGGATTAAACTCAGGGCCTTTGCACTGAGCTATATCCCTGGCCCTTTTTTTTTTTTTTCCTTTTTGAGACAGGGTCTTGCTAAGTCATTAAGTTACCTAGGCTGGGCTCAAACTAGAGACTCCCCTCTCCACAGCCTCTCACAGTGTTGGAATGACAGGTGAGCACCACCATGGCTGGCTCCAGCTGTTTTGGAAATCAGTCAAAAAAGTTTAAAACATTGTGAAAGCAGCCAGGTGGGTATGTATTAAAACGTGTCTTTAAACTCATGAGTTGCCCTAACACTGTCAACTAAAGGAAAAATCTACCCAGAATATAGGCTTCTTCTTCCACCTGATCACTTGAATTGTTTGAAGAAACCTCTATGAAAAAGGTAAAGGACTTTTGGGCAGAGAAGTAGGTCTATTTCAGTGGTCGAGAAAAACCCAAAAATTAATGCTAGAAAGAGTTGCTTACTCCTTCTCTAATTGAATCTGAAAATGGTTCTAGAAAGGGATTATAGTAGGTCTCTACCTCTATCTTAAAAAACCCTACAAGACATTCGCCACCAGTTTCCCATGGTGTCCACTGGGTGATGTTTGCTGCTGCAGCCAGTGCTCCCAGATGGGACCATCACCTTCCAGCTTTCCAGCAGCTCTTTGGAGAACTATTCCTCTCCACTGTCAGTCTGTGTTAGGGAGAGAATTGATCTCACCTGTAGGTTATGGAGTACGCATGCTATCTACACTTGATTCAGGGTCCCTATTAGCTCAAATTCCATTTAAAACTCACAGCTTCCAGGAATGGGCAGGTGACTTAAGTCAGTCCAACTAAGTCATGCTGGGACTCTGCCTGGAGCTACTAACATCTTTGGCACCATATTGGGCAAAATCTGCTGAGAAAGGAGCCAACATAGAAGAAAACAGAGTTGAGATGTAGAGAAACAGAAAAGATCCATAGCATTACTTCAATCCGACAATTATCAAAGGCAGAATTATTTCTTCAACCTCTGAGTTACATAAGCCAATGAATCTTTTTTCATTTAAAATACTGTGAGAGGGGCTGGGGATTTAGCTCAGTGATTAGAGTGCTTGCCTTGCAAGCACAAGGGCCTGAGTTCGATCCCCGGCACTACAAAAAAAAAAATAAAATAAAATAAAATAAAATAAAATAAAATAAAATAAAATACTGTGAGAATGGGCCTCTTGTCACAACCAAAAGACTTCTAACTAATGTACCTAAGTAGTTGTACCTACTTTGGGCTTGCTAAGTCTAATGCCTAATACGAAACATGCACCTTTCTAATGTAACTCTGTTAATAGTAGAAATTATTTTTTTCCAATTTAAAATAATGTCCTTACACATCTCTTGCACCTAGAAAGTGTTCTTCCTCTATTTGAAAATCTGTTCACAATCAAGATTGACATTTCTGCATCCACCAATATCAGGTTGCCTATAGCAAGCTGGAAATTAAATAAATATCAGCCTTTAAGCCATGGAGTAAACTGACATCAAATTGTGATTATGTCTCAGAGGTAAGATTTTAAGTGATTTTTATTTTCATATTGATGCTTCTCTGTGCTTTTATAACTTTGAACACTAAAGACATAATTTTGAGGGAGCTGCTGGGGATCGAACTCAGGACCTTGTGTTTGCTAGGCAAGTGCTCTACCACTTGAGCTAAATCTCCAACGCCTAAAGACATATTTTCATAATGACAAAAAGAAATAAAATAGGTTGGGGATTTAGCTCAGTGGCTGAGTGTTTACCTCAGAAGTGTAAGGCCCTGAGTTTGATCCCCAGCGCCAAATAAATGAATAAAATAATTTTCATTGGGGAAAGCAAAAATTCTCTTTTACCTAGGTGTTCAGAATCCATTTTCATCCAAACCCATGATTGTTCTGTTTCTGGAAAACAAATTAACTATTTACAAGAACCATCTTGTTTTCAAAGGAAATGCATATTAAGATAAAACTGGAGGAGGCTTATATGAGATTAGGCTATATGTTCTTCCCTGACTGTGTCCTCTGATTGCAATCAGCATCTTCAGTCAAATGGGACATCACATAATGTACGTGGAGGGGCAAACAGACTCTGACTAGGTGATGCAGGATTTTGGCTTCACCAAGGAAATCTGTAGCATCATTTGCATATTAAGTTTATTTTAGGAGTTGGCAGAATTTTTCTGCAAAAGGCAAGGCAGTAAATGTTCTAGGCTTTGCAAGCTATATAAGCTCTCACAACTACTCCACTCTGTCACCACAGCGTGAAGGTAACCATCAACAGTTGATGAATGTGCAGTTGTGTTCCAATGAAAATTGTTTATAGTATATTAAGAGATTTCTATGTCTGTAACAAAACACCTGAGAAAATCAGCTTAAAAGGGAGAAAAGTTTTGTTTGGGAACACTATTTCAGAGGTTTCAATTCATGGTCAGTTGACTCTATTATTTTGGGTTCTATAGTGAGACACAAACATTGTGGCAGGCAGCCTGTGACAATGAACCTGCTCACCTCATGGAGGCCAGGAAGCAGAGAGAGAGAGAGAGGAAGGGGTCAGAGGCCCCAAATCCTCGTCAAGGATACATCCCCAGTAACCTAATTTCCTTCCACTAGGCCACACCTCCTACAGGTTCCACTGCCCCCCAACAGCATCACAGGCTGGCAGAAAAGTCACATGGGCCTTTGGGAGACATACAAGCCAAACATACAGACATTGCAATTTGGACCACATATAGTTCCCATGTGTCACAAAATACCATTCATCTTTTGATCTTTTTCAGCCTTTAAAAATGTCAAAAGAATTCTTTCATAGCTCACAGGCCATAGAGAAACAGGCAGCAGTTGGATTTGGCCTATGGGCTGCACTTTGCCAGCCTTTGGTTTGTTGTTTTTTTTTAACAGTTTTTGAAGAGCAGGATTTTACTCTCAGTTAATTTTGTAACAAGGAATCTTTCTTAGAAAAATATAAGTGTGTTTTTCCAGAAATACAGACCAAAGCCATCATTATAACTTGGTATTGTACATACACTATGATTTGTCTAGGTATTTAGAATTTTTACATGATTAAAAGTTCCTGATTGCCAAAGTATTCTCTTAATTTCTCAAATATTGTATATAATAATATACTAGTAAAATATCTGTTATAAATAATTTAAGCAATATATCATGTGGTGTGGAAAAATGAACCCAAGTGTTTATGATTTGCTACTTAGCTATACAACTACTATCCACAGAAGGGTGAATATGAAATGGCAAAACAAGAATGCCCCCAAGTGGCAGCAGTCATGGGAGATAGAATCTCACCCAGCAATCTCTTCCCAGTAAAGTGGGCAGAGCCGAATCCCAGTATTGTTGCCACAGAGGCAGAATGGTGATCAGTCAGACACAGAAGATAGAATGCACATTAGAGAAAGAGAGGAAGCCACAAGTACTGGTGAATGGAGAAATAGGTCATTCCTAGGGCAGTTTGAAATTATACTTTGTAAAGTGTATAGGAGGTAACAATGCTCCCCAGAAGAACGATTGAAATATGCTGGGCTCTTACTGAACTTCAAGCAGGTTCATAAACAGATTAAGAATCAATGCCCTAATAAAAAGAAAGGAACAATCCAGGGAATAATACCCATAGCTAACATGTTTTGAGAGATAGTACAATGTGATGGGTTACAGTTC
Organism: Hystrix cristata; assembly: GCA_004026905.1. Lineage (NCBI taxonomy): Eukaryota > Metazoa > Chordata > Mammalia > Rodentia > Hystricidae > Hystrix > Hystrix cristata. The sequence goes on along the minus strand of PVJO010009021.1, from coordinate 50,138 downwards.
ATGGACCTCAGAGCCAGACTGCCTGGGCTTGCACCCGAGGTCTGCCACCTCCCAGCCATCTACCTTAACCTCCACGCCATCTACACACTGTTACGAGGTAATAGATCTGCTTCCCAGGGTTTTTTGGGTGATCAAACAGTTAACAAAGTTCTCCAAAAGGAGAACTAGAAAGGGGGAAGGGGGAAAAGAAAGAAGGGAAAAACAAAAGAAGGAGGAAAGGGAGAAAATAGAAAATATAAATAAACCTGCTATAAATAGGGAAGGGGGGACCAGAAGGGAGGAGTGGGGAAGAGGGGAGAAAACCAAGATACACCATGTACAGGTACAAAATAGCCATGAAGAATGTGACCATTATGTATACAATGTACCAATACATGCTCTTGGTAAAAAATAAATAGTTCCCCATAAAGTGCTCTGTACAAAGTGAGGGTTATATTAGTGTTAACTACTGCTATTATAACGCTTTGTTAATTTTTACTTTGAATACTTATTTCATGCCAGACACAATGAATGCTAAGATCATAAGTGAGATTAATTCATTTGATGTTGCATAATCATTTCCTATTTTATGACCGACAAACTGGAGACAGAATGAAGTTAAATATTTGCTCAAGAGCACAAAGCTAGTACTCCTTGAAGCCACACTTGAGCCCAGATAGTCAAACTAGATCCAGTGCTCCTCACTGCTTCCCAGTGGAAAAGAATGACTCAAGATAAGGATGGGCTAAAAAGGAAAACTCCATGCCAGTGCTCCTACCTTAACCCAGTCTTCCTCTGCAGCATCAGTACTTGGTTTTCTAGTAGGCCTTCAGACTTACTAGGTTCAAAATGTGCTCCCCATTTCCCCAAAACCTCCCCCTCTCATCATCATTCCCATCTTAGTTAATGGAGACTACATCCTTCCATTTTCTCAGCCCAAAAACTTTGGCATCACCCTTGAACTGTCTTTGCCTTATATTGTACCCCTAATCTGACAATTCCAGCAAGTTCTGTCCTCTGATTCTGTCCTAAATCCACCAAGTACCATCTCATTTACTGCTACTGCCCTGTACTCAGTCACTATTTCCTGCCTTGGTTGCTACAGCAGCCTTTTACTTGTCCACCTACATCCACCCTTGCACCTTCTTCAGGGCTCCACAAAGCCTATTCCCTGCACAGTGGCCAGAATGTCCTCTTCTCCAACTTTTCCTCTCTTGCTGGCATTTATCACCTTCCATTCTACAAATTCTACTTACTTATTTTGTTTATTGTCTTCCTACTCTACTAAAATGTTTGTTTCACAAGAGTATAAATTCTGTCGGTTCTATATGTTATTAAAATGTAGGGCATATCATGTCTCCCCTGTATTCAAATCCTCCAAAGACTCCCCTTGTTCTCAGAATGAGAAAGCACTAAAATCCTTGCCAGCACACTGGCTGTCATTACATACTCCTCTGGCTGTGCACATCCTGTGTATTCCACCACAGACCCTTTCTCCAGGTAACTCAAGCCTTCCTCCTCTTTTCCCTTAATTCCTTTCCCATTTCAAAAATCCCTTCCCAGGTCACCCAATCCAAAATTCAACCCCATCCCACTCACATTTCCTGGCCTTTGACTCTGGTTCACTTTTTCTTAGCATTCATCACTGCCTGCACTGTATATTTCATATGCTTTATAGTTTACTTATTTATATTGTTAGTGACCTGACTTCCCTCCTGTAAGATGGTTCATAGGAGTAGGCATTGCCTTCTCTTCTGTACACTATGATAGCTTCTGTGTAGAGCGATTATACACAGAAAAGAGTCCCTGGTACACTGTAGGCACTCAATAAAGAGTAGCAAATATCCAGAATGAATGTAGGAATGGATATGGATGAATAAATTAATGAATCCTCAATCAATGGCTAAAGAAATGCAAATGATATAGAATCTCATTTTATAGTTATGGTTAACATTAGCAATAAATCAAAATGCCAATCATTTTTGTTAAAAGATTGGAGAAATGGAGAGCTGAAACGGACCTCCTTCTTGAACTCCACCTGACCCAGATCTACATCCAGATGAAGAAACAGAAGCCCAGGAATCCAGCCTGTGTTCCTCAAACAGGGCTCAGCAACATCTCCATACCATGATTCCCTGGCAGCAAGAAGCCTTAGAGACGAAGCGAGACAACCCGTTTTTATGCACTACTCTGCCCTTACTAAGGCATCTACCTGCTGTTTTGTTCCTCTAAGTTCCATCCATCAGATAATTCACTGTTCCTGCTGCCAGAAGGACCAAGTAAAAAAGAAGAGAGAAAAAAATTGAAGCTCTGACCCCAGAATTTCCCTAAGAAGATACACAGGTAAATACAAATAATGTTTAAAGTAATAATAAATAATAAAAATAAGCCTAAAGTCACCCATATAATTAAATTCACTCTGTTTTCCCTTTCCATCATGTGAGCTTAGATAGTCTTAGGTTAGCCTTTTTTATTGTTACATAATCTTAATGCTCCCAAACATTATTATAAATAGATTTCTGGACTGGCTGGATCCAAATTATAATTGCAGTCGAGATGTTGATCCCTAAAGTGAATAATACTAATAAGAATATCAAGAAAAAATTAATTAAGCATGTGCCATATGCCAGACACCATTCTAAGATCTTCATAAATTGAATCACTTAAACCTTACTGGAATTTAGAAAGGTTAGGAAACTTATCCAAAGATGCACAGCTAGTCAGTAGCATAACATGAACTCAAGCCTCTTCTGCTTGATGCCAAAGTTTGTCTTTTTAACCATTAACTCTTTTAACCTGCCTCCTAACCTCAAAGCAAGGTCAGCTAACTCTTACAGAAGTTTCTGTTAGCTAAGATTCTTTTCTACCTCAGCAGGCTACATGTTATATTCACACTCTCACCAAATGCTCCTACCTAAACCAGTATCATGCCAGGTCCTATTGGTTTAAATTAGACAAATCTACAAATTAATAAGTTTGACAAAATAGAATACACTTAGAGAAAGGAAACACAGGCAGCAAGAGATCTTAAAGAGCATGCAGCATAAGACGAGGTTGAATCATGGGGGAAACACCACACGATCTCGAGTATTTGACAGGCATTGATTTGAAAAAGAATTAAATTTATGGTCTGAACATGTTGCCTCTGAACAGTAATCCAAGAAACTGCAAATTGGAGTTATAAGGAAGCTAATTTCAAAGAACATTTTAAATCAGATTTCTCAGAAATGAAGTACTCCAATTTTGGAAGCATTCCATGATAGGCTGACAGGGATGCTGCCCAAAGAAGGAGACTTATATTAGGTGTGAGACAGGCCTGGAACTTACCCATCCATTTCACTCTCACTTTTCAGTGGTGAAGAGGAAAAATAAGAGCAATATAGTGAGTTCCTTGAAGTACTATGTCTTCACTTTAGAGAATTCTATTTTATTTCGAGATTGCATCCTTCCTCGTTTACTCACATTTAACTGGCTGTAATTATTTTGGTTGCTTCTTTTATTTCTTTTTTAAGTAATCTTGCAATTTAAATGACTTTAAGTGAAAAGGTGGTAACACTTTCTTGGTCACAAATTTAATAATAATTTTCATTACAATCTATGCAATCCAAAAGTGTGAGAATCAGTGCACTAGCTAAAATCACAAAATTCCATGCAGGTCTCTAGCATGGATAACAAGAAAAGAATTAAGGTAGGCTAGTAGTCAGATCTCACATATATTGGGCACTTAACATGTGCCACAAGCTTTATATCTATCATCTCATTTAAGTTTCACAACTTAGCTAATGTTCACATCTCCCAGAGTGACAGGGCAATTAAATTAACTGCCCAAAGACATGCCACTGGCATATGATGAAGCAGGGACTAAAATCTAGGCTCTTGTTCCCCAGAACCCAGCCTCGCAGTTATTTTACAAAATTTTTCTTATAAATATATTATCACTCATTCCTCAAACAAGCAAGAAAACAAAAGAAAGAAAAGGAAAACTAAAATTTTATCATGCCAAGAATAAAAGAAAATTCCTTTAATTTGATAAAGCAATTCTATTCATAAATGCCATATTTAATGATAGAACATTCTATAGAGGCAGTCTCTCTAAGGCCAGGAACAAGACAAGGAAAAATTTCAATTATTGCAACTATTCAATAGAATAAATAATATATGAAGGAAAGAAAACTGAAAGGAACAAATTAGTGGAAAGCAAGGAACAAAACATCATTTGGAGTATGCGCATCTCTCTAGAAGAAAATCAAATGTCAAATAACTAAAATGAGTTAAGAGTTAAAAGATGTCCAGATAAACTATTAATAGTTTTCCTATTTACCAAAATTTAAGACTTTAAAATCTTAGTTTCAACTTTGACACTGACGCACCCTTTGCCTTCCCCTTTCTAAGACTCAGATTCTCCACTTATTAGGAATCTCTGCAATTGTGTCTCTTATATGTGCTGGCAATAGTCACATCCAGTCAGGTCCCTTTATGATTTAAGAAACAGTATGTAAGAATGGAAGACCAGAATTGGTCTGGGGCAGTCTTCCTTTGCTCAAAGTCACCAGGACACAGATTTATTTTCATGCAGGTTCCTGGACTCTCCCATGTGCCATGTTGTTCTTACAGAAACCATCAGCCCCACTGCCAACTACATGGAAAAACTGTTAATGGATCAGAGTCTAGTGTCATGCTGAGAGTTTCCGTCAGGAAAAAAGAGAGAATCCAGAGGAGTAAGTAGAATTTTCATTCTTTCTTTCATAGTGGAGCATGTTTGCTCCTTTCTGGGGAGTTCCATTTCTCCACACAAAAGACACCAATGGTGAGTGATTCTTTGTGTTGTGTAGCAGTTCCAAAATGGGACCTGAATTATGAAGTAGCATGCATCTTCCAGTTTCATTTTTAAGATGAAAGAATAGATTTGTTAGTTGTCTTAATCTGTTTGTGCTGCTAGAACAAAATACTACCGATTTGATCATGTATAACAGATAGCTATTTTCTTGCAGTTCCGGAGGCCAGGAAGTCCAAGATTAAGGAACTGAGATATTCCATTGTCTGGTGAGGACTCCTCTCCATTCTAAGACAGCACCCCACAGCTGTATCTTCCTGAAAGGAGGAATGCAGTGACTTCATGAGGCCAAGGGTGAGAAGCAAGCTAGCACAATGTTGTGACAAGACTCTTTATAAAAGCCCTGGCCCCACTTACAAAGGAGAACCCTTTATGAACTAATGATCTCTTAAGGACCCCGCCTCTTAATACCTTCACACTGGGAACACTTGAATTTTGGAGGAAATACATTCAAATCATCACATTCATCTTGGTTAGCCAAGAATTCTCAGTGTTTGAAACTGATCTCAGTATCTAATATCGGTCGTGTGTGTGTGTGTGTGTGTGTGTGTGTGTGTGTGTGTGTGTGTCTTTATTATGTCTTGTGTCTAGATTTCCCCCCAAAGTTTCATGCACTCATAGGTGGGACTTTTCAGAGCTGGATAGAACTTGGGTATGTGGTGCTGCAATTAAGGATATGATTGTGGGATTAAGAGGCACCACTCGAAAGGTGGGTAGCCTGGAAGGTATAAAAGGGACAGAAAGAAACCAAGCCTGCTGCTGCTGCTTCTGCTTATTGCTGCTTCTTTTATACTTTGCTGCTTTTGCCTTCTGCCTGCCCTGCTTTGTCATGAACTGTTTCTCCCCTGTTCCGCCTCCCTGCCATGACACCCTGCCTTGGAGCCAGCTGACTATGGACTGAAATGCCTACAAACTGTGAGCCAAAATAAACATTTCCTCCTTTAACTTTGGATGTTAGGTATTTTGTCTCAGCAACAAGAAAAGTAACTAAGACAGTATTATTATGCATTTCAGTCCACCAACACAGATGCTTAGAAATACACATGTTTAAAGTCTATTAATCATCTTAGTAATATTCAAATTGCTATCTTGTCAGTCTGGTGAAATTCTACCTCAACCATTTATGCACTCTAAACTCCAAGCAACTGTACTGTCAGTTTCTGAAATCAGGTTCCACAGATAGAAGCCGTTAAAGTGGTTTATTGAGAAATTTCACCAAGAATAACTGGTAAGAAAGAAAATATCAGGTGGAAAAGCAAACTAGTAGGGGCACAGAGTTAAGAAAAGTCCCCTTTAGGGTGACCAACTCTATCTCATAGGGGAGATCTGGAGACCATAAAGATCAAAGTACTTGTTTTGCTCAGAAGCCAAGGAGTTACAATCTTCATATTCTTCACAACCCTGGAGCTTATGAGTTCCCAAGAACAATTGGCTCTCTGTACGAAAGCAGGCTTCCAAGACCTGGGGGCAGCCTCCTGACAAACAGAAGCTAATGGACAAGATACTTGTAAGAGAAATCCAATGAGATACAGGAGAGAACAAACAATGTCCGCAACAGTCCAGCCCTTTGCCGTTCAGACCCACTCATATCTCACGCCAAGTTTACTCCACTGATTCTTCAGAATGCAGGCTGGTCACACTTCTAGGGGAAAATAAGACCTGATGAGAGTAGAGTTAATGGAATAAACTACTACTATTCTTTGTCTTAGTCTGTTTGTGTGGCAGTAAGACACCTGAGACAAGGCAATTTATAAAGAACAGAAATTTATTTTCTCACATTCTGGGAGGCTAGGAAGTCTCAGATTAAGGTGCTAGAAGATCCAATGAAGGGTGCACATTGCTTCCAAAGCAATGCTTTATCACTGTATATTTACATGGCAAAAAAAAAAAAAACAAAGAAACAAAAAACTAATGATGTGTCTTCACATAGCAAGAGAAATGGAAGGGCCACGCAGTTCTCTGAAGTCTCTTTTATACAGGCACTAACTCCATTCACAAGAGTGGAGCCCTCGTGACTTCCACATCCCAAAAGTCCATGATGCTATCCCCTTGGGATATAAATTCCAAAACAAAAATGTTGGAAGGACACCTATGCTCAAACAATAGCACTTTAGCTTCTCCAGTGGGTCTCAAGATTGTCATCAACATTCATTTTATCTCTGCTTTACCAGTCATTCCAGATCCCCCTCACCCTTGTTCGGACCTCTGTTGGCCTGAATTGCTTTCCTAGTGTGGTGACCCTAGTTTTTATATCTGAGCATCCTGAGCCTGGAGTTATCATGTCTTTGTTGGGCCATCTTTGTTGTAATTGCATATTCACAGTTCAAATTATATTGGGAACCATGCATACCTCAGTGGGTTCCTTGGCTTTAAATATACTACCACCCTGCTTCCATTAGGTAGCATCAGTCCTACTTCCTTACAGTTACTTTTTCCTTATCTATTTTTCCATTAGCAGAAGGAAACAAAAATTGCCAGGCAGTAGCTGTAGCTTTAGGCTTGGTAAAACCCTGACTGCCCCAAGAGGAAGCATATTACCCTCTCAGGTGTCAGGTCTTACAAAGCTGGTGAGGCTGAAGACACTAAGACAGGAAGCCCGAATTGCCCAGATGAGTCACTGGGGGTGATAAGGAAAGGCACCACTGTCATTTGTACCCTTAGTACTAGCATCCCTATACTCTACCTATCAGAAACTCAGCATCATATAATGGTGGCATTCCTGAGTACCAAACTAGAAATGGTTTGGAGCAGTAGTCCAAGTGTAGTACATAATGCAAGGTAAAATAATTAGTCCTTGATCTTGGGGAGAGGCTGCAGTATGCTCCAGATCATTAGATCTTTAAAACTTCATCTTAATATGGCAGACCCCCTGAATGTTTCTAGAATTTTACCTCCCACTTTTTGGGACATACATGTCTTACATGGCCATTTAAGGCATTTACTACATCCTACTAATCCAGGTCAAACAACATGATGTCATAAATGTAACAAATAAGTATGAGGTTCTGCAGAATATTCAGATGGTCAAAGTCCCTCCTAACTACTATATTGTGGTAAAAGGTGGGAACAGAAATAAGTTCATAAATGAGAACTATTGTTCATTCCAAGTGAATGAAAAGTGCTTCTGATGCTCATTAGTCAGAAGTATTGAAAAAAATGTATCTGCTAGATCAATCAGCACATAACAAGTACCATAATCAAATAGAGCTTGATTCATCAGTATACTTGTAAGATTTATTTTGGAGAAACAATTCCACAGTTTAAAAGCCGTTCTAAAATCACTTTTAGAGATGGACTAAATATATTTTACACAATGAAATAGACATAAGCCTTATGGGGACCAGGGGAAGAATGTCATTATTTAGATCTAGAATGTCTCCAAAAGTCTCATGTGTTCAGAGGTGGGGCTTTTGAAAGGCAAATGGATCGTGAGGATGCTATAATTATCAGTGGACTAATCCATTGATGACTTCAAAACTAAATGTGCTTCAGGAGATGGAGCCTGGTTGGAAGAAGTATGTCTTCGGGTACATTTCCCTCCCAGTCCCTCCACCTTCTTTCTCTCCTTCCTGACTGGCATGGGGTGAGCAGCTTTCCTCCCCTAAGCCCTTCTACCATGATATTCCTGCCCTGGAACCAGTTGACTATGAACTGAATCCCCCAAAACTCTGAGCCAAATTAAACTTGTCTTCAAGTTGTGAGTTTCAGGTGTTGTGTCTCAGAGACAAGAAATTTGACAAATACACTACATTAGATTAAAGTTCCTCACTTATATCAGTAAGGTCTTTGTTATGGTTTGTGTCTAGATGTCCCCCCAAAGCCTCATGTGGTAAGAGATAGCTGGATCTAGAGTGTGTGATTACTAAATTGATCCATTGATCGGTTTGGCATTGTTCTGCTGGGATCCAGGATGTGAGACTGAAATTGGGGGCGGGAGTGCGGGCTGCCCTGGGGGCAGGTAGCCTAGATAAAGATACAGGAAGAAGCTTAACTAGCTGCTTGTTTGCATTGCTTATTTGCATACATTCCTTGCAATTCCTCACTTTACTTTGCCGCCGGCCGGCTGCCGGTCTGCCACGCACCCGCCCTGCTTTGGATCCAGCGGACTATAGACTGAAACCTCTGCAGACTGTGAGCTAATAAACCTTTCTTCCCCTAACTTTGGGTGTCGAGTATTCTGTCCCAACAACGAGAGAAAAGTAACTAAAACAGTCTTCTATGAGCTTTTCTCATTTATGTAATCTGTTAAGGACTAATATATGTTGAAGTCTCTCACTACTATTGAGTTCATATTAATTTCTATCATTTTCTCAAGATTATAATTGAATAGCAATGGAGTGGTACCTAGATTTTCATATTTTAAAATAGCTCCTGCATAATCCTAATGATCACTAACACTATGTCATGCCACTGTGAGTGAATTTGATTCATTTCTGTATTAATTATTTATTGAGTACCTGATATATCCCAGTGTTCAAGACACACTATTCATCATGATAGGATAGAACTGATGATACATGTATAAAATGTCTTAAAGATGGTATAATAAAAAAGGAGATTAACATTGCCATAATATTATTTATGTCTGCAAAGGAAATCCTTTTCTTCTTCCCTTAGGTTTTCGAGTAGCTTTATACATTTTATCCTATTGGGAAATCTGCTGATTGACACTCTGCTTTCTTTAATTTTCCTGAAAATATAAAATGGTTACAACTGAAATTTTTTCTGTTTCCTAGAGTAAATTCTCCGAAGTGTAATTTTCACCTATCTTTTGCTATAAAATTGTATGGTATTTCCATGCTGAATATTTTCCTATTTATCTCTTAATGTAAGTTTGATATTTGTACCAGATTAGAAGGGGTAGAATCTCCTGGAATCTCTTTTCTGTTGACTCAAGCATTACTTTATCTTTCCATTAGCACTAGAGCTGAAGGAATGGATTTTCATAGTAAATATTCTCTCTCCTACTTCACTGTGTGCCAGTGGATCTGTGTGTATGGAGCTGGGTCTATATACAGTCTAGGAAATTTGACTCTATATTTCTTTCTGAATTTATTGAAAATCTTTCATTATCATCTATTTTATGTTGTCTCCTATACCTTGGAGGGGCATTGCGTAACTTTGGACTATTTTACTACTTTTGATATAAAATCTATCTTCAATAATGAGATGTCTCTTTAAAGAGTTAGAGCCCATTTAATGTTGTGAGTGGATACTATTATTTCTGGTGCACAGCTGTAATAAAATTTCTCGTAGATCTCTTCTCCTTAGGAAGTTAGGTCAGAGAAAAATATGAGCACTGTTTAGTCACACAGTTTTTCTTCTGCTCTCCTCTACTGCATGTGAGGAGTTTGCCATCATTTCTGGAGCTCATTCACAACACAATATTTGCTCCTCTGGTTGGGAGCACTACTGAGGTTCTTTGGAATCCTCTCCACCCACAGCCCACAGCCCAGTGCACTGTGCTCATGAGCAGGAAAAGGACGCACCCGCCCTTGGCATCCTTCATCCAGACAGTAGAGATGAAGCCTGCTCTAGTTACATCATTAATGATGTTTTCTTTTTCTTAGTTTATTCTTTTCAGTTCATTTCAGTAAATGTGGCTTTAGGCATAGATGGTGCACTTATGCCACCATCCTTCCCATTAATTCCATTACTTTTACAAACAAAAACTCATTTTCCTTTTTGAAAATAAAATCCTTTTTAAAAAGACGTGATGGTGATTCCAATTCCAGGAAGTGGAACAATCTGGTTTTCTTCTGAATATTTAGTCAGAGAGTTTATTATCCTTGTTATTCCATCTAGATATAGTGAGGCACCTGAAGCTTTTTACTGATAGAGGTGAGGTGAAGATAAAACCACATTTCTGAATGACAAGATCTTTCTCAGCTTTTGTTTTCTTTTTTGGTAAGCAACTACCCAGAGACTAAGCGTCCACATTCCTGAATATCTGACCTATTTCTAGTTCACACAATACTTTGCGAATGGGTAGAAGAGAATTCACCATAGGCGAAAAACTAGTTGCTCAGGCAGAGTCTCATGGTACAGCATCACTGCCCAGGGCAGAGGGCTGGTTTTCTCGTCTTAGTTTTATTCATGAATCCAAACTAGTGGACCTCAAATTCTCAACAAATGAAATATAAGCCAGAAGATCAAATTTATTAATTTGGAGTAGTAAAAATCAAGCACACTGCATGCCGAAATCACTGATCATATCTTCTATGAAAATATACTAACTTACAATGGAGGGGACACTTCCACCATGGAACTTATAGTTGTGTCTGCTTCTTGGCAACTGGTTAATCAAGAGGCAATTTTAGAAATTAAAAAATAATACTTGGCAAACAGAGAAAGTATATAAACCTGAGAGAGATTTTTTTTTCCAAGCCATGATAAACCTGACTTTAAAAATGTCTCTGCTCACCATAAAGCTGGAAAAAATTTAATGTTTCTTCATTTCCTGGACAGCGCTAAAATGCTGCCAAAACCTTCCTGTTTGACGGCATATTTACTGTATTTCATGCCGACCCTCTCCATTTTTTAACACAGCCTTAATTTAATTATATTAATACCGCCAAATCCTCATTTATCTGCTTATTGCCTAGAAGACTTTCTTTCTTTCAACGCAATCTGCAGAGCTATCAACTACTATGTGTTGATTTTATCAGAACAACTCAGATCACTGGGAAGGCACTGCCAATGCGACTGCCACAGAACTCTGGGGTGGTGCACCATTCACTGGTTTTAACTACTTCTCTTTAAGACACATCTTGGCTAATGGCTCTCTCTAGTCATGCCTTCACCTTTTCCTCACTGTGTAAAGGAGGAGGCAAAGAATGTAGCTCCATAGCTTCTCTTTCCTCACTGCTCTAGGATTCTGGAGTCTCCCAAAATGATTAACAATCACAGAATGCTGAGGACAGGTTATTAGAGCTTTTGAAATCTGTCTTTGTGGGCTGTTCTTTTACTGCTACCATGGAAACAGACATCTCATTATTTTTTAACAGGCCTGTTTCACTTTCAGTTAACTTCCATAAAAGAGAAGAAATTCTTTTTTGTGTCAATATGGCACAGTATTGTGGCTTTCAGTCAAGTTAAACTTTATTCATGATCACGGGTCAGGATAAAGTTCTTCAAAGTTTTTAATTGTCCTGGATTTCAGGACTTACAGACCTCCCTCCACCTCTAAAAAGCTAATAGAATCACCAGTTTGTGGTCTGACATTCTGGTAAAATCACAGGTAAATATGCTGAGTATTTCAAATAGCACAACGCAATGATATCCGATATATTCAATTTTTTTTTGTTCAGGTTTTTCCCCTCCTAGATTTTGCCTGGGAGCTAGTAGATCAACAGTAAATATTAAATGGATGAATGCATGAAAATTTTAGTGACTATTTACATGTTAGTACTGGTGCTATTGCTGATTCAATCTAAAACGATTACTGAAGCACATGCAGATTCCGTCACCTCTGAAAGCAAGCTTTGGGTCCCTATGGTCTGCAGCCCTAAATTAGAAAACAATAATATAAAAGCTGTCTTGCTTTTTATATAATCTAAAGGCTGTAAGTTATCCAAATGTATCTAAATATCTACCCTCATTCTGACTTAGCCATTTTCAAGCACTGAAATAAATCAAGTATTTCCATAATTTCTTCCCTCTGATCCCAGGGAGAATTTTCTGAATTGTCTGAAAGTGGGCTGGGTCAAGTGGTAGCAAATACCTCAAGGAGGCCACAGTTTCCACGTGGACAGAGACTATACATAGATTTCCTCATTGCTACGAGCTTCTAGTATGGTGCCTAGCCTCCACCAGTAAGACACTTGATGGCAAAAACATGAGCAAAAGAAAGAGATTGCATTTTAATACTTTTCTGGCAATAAAAAGAGCATATTTGAGGTGGATTTTGAAAGAAATGTGTGCAAAAGAGGATGATGGGGTGTTTTAAAGAATGGTTAAACATCCTTTAAAAGAATGGTTGGTTCCTACCAGGTGTTATCAGCTAGTATGATCATGATCTGCCTGAGTATGCCCAATACTTGTAAATCTTTATTGTTTTGTTCATCTTATCAACAGGCCTCTAGTGAAGACCCGGGGTACCTGCATCACAATGGTGGCAGTGCATGAGACAGGAAGCTGAAGACCTGGGAGGGGCCAGTATTGCTCTTTTTAGAACAACTCATTCTTGTGAAAATTAACTCACTCTGAGAGATCATCATTAATCCCTTCAGAAGACACTGCCCCTAAATCACCTGATTACCTCCCACTAAGTCCCACCCCTTAAAGGTTCCAATACCTCCTGAATCACATAGCTAAGGACCACGTTCCAGCTCACAAATCCTTTGGTGGACAGACTGAAACCACATCCAGACCACAGAAAAAGTGAACCACTTATTCCTGGAAAAAATTAGAATACTATGTGTTTTAATAGCTTAGGATTTTTTTTTTTTTACTCTGACAACAAATTTAAGGCCTGTCAGCTGATTGATTGGCTCAGGATCAGTGACACAGTTTATACAAGCTGTCCAGTGGTGGAAATGTTCTATAACTGTGTTCCCCAGTAAAGAAGCCACTAGCCACTGGTGGCAATTGAACACTTGAAATGTGGCTAGTGAGTCTGTGAAACAGAAATTTCAATTTTATTTAGTACTTAGGAAATTAAATACATAGTCACAAGTATTTAGCGGAGAACACAGCTATAGGGTAGCAGGTTGAACCAGCAAGGAAGGTATTTTTGTTTTAACTTCCACTAGAGGGCACTATGTACTTCAACAGAAGCGACAGAAATGTGCATTTCACCATTTTCCATCTGTTAGTGGAAAACAGAATGAAGAGCCACATGATTCCAATTGTCCAGAGATGTCTCTAACTCCTTATAGACTGGTCTTCCAAGGAGCCATCCATCTAGTCTAACTCTTCCGTTATGATCTTCTCCAGCTTCATTTCATATACTAACAGTAGAGCATTTAGCAAAATGTCACAAAGAACACACAGAACTGGTACATGCCCAAGAATAGAAATTTGCAAGCTAAGTTTATGTAGAACACATTTGAAAAGAGCGGAAAATAGAGTTCTGCACAAATAATTTTGCTTCCTCATGCACAAGTTTAAAACTACACTTTCATTTAAAATTTTCTGTTTTAATATACTAATGTTATTAGGAATTTCCAAAAGAAGACTTTAGTATTTGGACAAAGCTATTATAAGGACTTTTCTAGGATAAGCAATTTATCAGTACCCTTTGGAAATGCTCCTTAAACACTACCGTTTGTCCACATTTTCATTCTTCCATCCCATAATTCTCTACATGGTTCATAAAGATGATCCTCAAGTTATTTTTGCTTAAATTATTTTTCTTATATTTACTGATATATTTAATTCAATTGCACATCAAAATGATGCATCAAATATGTGCCAGACACTATCCTAGGTGCTGGGTGTGCTGTGATAAATAAAACACATGATAATCTCTACCTTCTTAAATTCCAGAAGCAGCAGACAAATAAAAAATAAAATATATGGGTTATCAAATGTTGGTTAGTATTATGGAAAACTAAAGCAGGCAGTGGAGATGCACCATCAGTTTGAATGTAGTCAGTTAGGACAGGCCTCAGTGGAAAGGTTTCATTTCAGCAAAGACTGAAGAACCTGAGGGAGGGCGTCTTGCAGATTTACGAAGGAAAACTCTTCTAGGGAAGAAGGGCAAGTGCAAAGGCCCTGAAGCAGGAGCACCTTGGTCTTGTGTGCTTGAGAAATTTCAAGATGGTGAGCAGAATAAATAAGTGAGGGGGTTCTGTTTAAGACGTAAAGGAATTCTCAAGGGCCAAAGCAAATGGAGTATTCAAGACATCTTGAGGACTTTGGCTTTCACTCTGAGGAATACGGAAAGCTATTCAAAAATTTAAAATACAGTAACAACATAATCCGATTTATGTTTTTTATAGGATCACTTCTGCTGCTGAGTTCAAACAGACTGTGTGGGGTCTGGTAGCAAGAATAGGAGCAGGAAACCCGGTTAGCAGCTGTTCTAACTATATATCTGGGAGAGTGAGCTGGCTCAGACCAGGTGGTACAAGAGAATATAAAGAGAAGTGACGCTACATTTATTTAAGAGTTTGAAGCCAGCAGGACTGCTGATAAATTGCCCATGATATCTTTTGATGCATTGCTTCAGTTTTTCTTCTGTCACTTGTGTCTTAGAAATTATTTCTGACAAGCTGAACAACAAAAGAGAATTTATTGATTATCTTCTCACCACAAACCCCATCCTCAGAAAAGATAAAATCTATACCTTTATTTCTTCCCTTCAGAACCTATAGCAAAAGGATCTTGGCATGTTAGTGTTCTATCTCTGTCAAAAAATAAATGCCTGAGATAATCAACTTATCAGGAAGAAAGGTTCATTTTGGCTTATAGTTTCCAGAAGTTTCAGTCCACAGTCAGGGGTTCCACTGTTTCTGTGTGTGTGGTGAGGCAGAACATCATGGTGGAAAGTGTGAAGTGGAATAGAACTACTCATTTCATAGCAGCAAGGAAGCAAAAAGAGTGATACAGGAAGTGACTGATGTCCCAGTGTTCCCATCAAAGGCTTGCCCCACTGACCTCACTTCCTTCCACTAAAGCCCCTAATCCTAATGGGCCCATCACCACCTCCCAAAAATGTGCCACAGACTAGTGACCAAGGCTTCAACACGTGAACTTCTGGGTGACATTTAAGTTCCAAACCATAAAACTGAGTAAGTGATTCCATGAGGGAATGCATTCAGGGAAAGAGATGTGAGAAAACAGAATAGAAGAGAGGAAGAAAGCTAAACTAGTGTGTCTCAATCAGATAGTGCCCTCAGCCTGGTGCCAGAGGGAGCTTTACAGAAAGAAACGTACCTCAGAATGGTTTCCATTTTGAGGCCAGGAGTTGGTTTTTTTTTGTATCCCCTGACATGGAGGGGGGCAGAACATAACCTCCATCAACAATACCCACTACACTTCCCTTCCGCAATTTTGTTGGAATAAATTGTTCAGATCCAGATTATCTTTTTCTTTTTTAACAAGCATATCACATAATCAATTCACTTCCTCTGGAAAAATTGTTTTGGTGCCTGATCTCATTCCTCCCAGAAGCTGCTATGAGTGTTAGTTCTTATAACTCAGAGCCACATCCTTCTCCAGTGAATTGTTCTCAGCTAATGACCTGATACCTAGAAGGTTAACTTTCTCCCAGTGAGGTAGCCCTCAGCCACTGAAGACTGACACAGTGTACAAAAGCCAGCCCCTGGCCTTAAGGAACCATTCATTCTGCAGAGCTCCTCCTACAATCAGACTTAGTCTGAATCTGCTGTTAATCGACCAAGGGTTCTTTTGCTCCACTCAGATAGAAATCATGAATCAGCAAAGTGCAGCTCTGCTGGCAGTCTTGATGTCACTACATAACACCTGAAAATGCTGGATGCTAATAGTTGACATGACCAGCTGCAAGTCACTACTGTTGCTGGCCACCACCGTTCAGTGCCAGCTTGTGCTGGATGTCCTAGGTCAACTCTACCAGGCACTGGTCTCTGCCACTGGTCTTCATTGGCTGCTGGTCCCTGGAGCTCTTCAGTGCTAACAGCTCTTAGTATTTATTACTCTTTCTTTTGAAATGACTGCTCTGTCCATACTACTCAAGTTAAGAATCCTGAGTGGAGTTATAGGACTTTTAGAACCCATGCTATCCAATTTATGAGCAGGTTTATAGGACCACCAAAGTAAGTCTTTATTTTAACAGGACCTCTGCTGGAGCACAGTGGGGAAGAGAGTTGGTACACAGGAAGGAGTCCTTCTAGACTAAACCTGAGAAGTGGCTGAGGAATGCTCCTTGTATAGCAGCTGCAGGCCTGTGTCAGTGAGGGACAGGGATGACACCAAGGAATCTTCTAAAAGTCTTGTTATAAGGGTTAGTTACACTAATAAGATCCAGATTACACTAATAAGGTCCAGATCACACTTCCCTGGTCTTAGCCACACCAGGGTGCCTGCTCCCTCTTCAACAAGGCAACAGTAGCATCTGAAGTGGCAGGAATGGGGAAGGGACACCATGCTGACCATCTGGTCGCACTCATGCTGGAGTAGAGAGCAGCATTTTGATAGCTAGGAAAGGACACTACTAGATAACCAGGGAGGACCCTGAAGCAAGTTGTCCCAGTTCATTGCGGGGGGAAGGGAAGTGAGGAAGAGGGGTGCAACAATCATTGGCCCAGCCACATGCCCCCTCCAGCTGGCATAGGAAAAATGAAAGACTCAGGTGCTTCTTGTCTGTCTCAAATTCACCTCTTGTTTTGCTTCTTCCCAGTCCTATCTTCCTTGTGTTGAGCACTTTATCAATACATCACATGCAAAAGAATCTGCATCTCTGGCTGTGCTAAGGGACCCTTACCTAAGACATGGTACCCCCCTTTTACCCAATCAGGTAGAAGGGATACCACTTTTTCCCCAACCCAGGTTCTGGTAGAGAGCCTTGACTCCTTTGGGCCCCCACCCAATTAATATTCATATACAGCCTTTGCAACTTGTTAACATTTTTCTAATACTGTCATTCTCCATCTTCAGTATACAAAAGGATCACATGGAGTATTCAAAGAAAGAGGAGGTTCTTAGGCCTTACTTCTCAAAACTTTCCCCTCTGCTTGCACTAGAAATCTGCACTGCTCTTCAGATGCACCTGCAAATTATTCTGAAACAGAACAACACTTAAAACAAACACATTTCCACCTTTCCAACCCCATTGCCACTACTTAAATTGGGAGCCTTATCATTTCTTGCCTGGATTGTATCAAGTTCTCTTAATGGGCCTTGTATTTCTCCCCTTCCTAATCCATTTCTAGTTCCTGTTTACAGAGTCATGGGAGACGTTCACTCTGTGGCCTAAAACATTCGATGGCTCCCCTCTGTGTTGGGTAAAGCCTAAACTCTTTATCATGTGCTATGGTTTGTGCCTAAATGTCCCCGGAAAGACTCATTTGGTCATAAATGGGGCCTTTTCAGAGGTGGCTGAATCTAGCTTGTGTGGTGCTGGGATTAGTTGTGGTTACTAAATCAATCCACTGATTGGTTTGGCACCACGCTAATCCTGGCAGCCTAGATAAGATTTAAGCTGCAGAAAGAAGCTGCTTAGGTCCCTTGCTTACCTTGCTGCCTTCTGCCTGTCTGCCATGCCACCTTGCTTTGGATCCAGCCAATTGTGCACTGAAACATCTACAAACTGTGAGCTAAATAAACCTTTCCCCCCTTAACTTTGGGTGTCAGGTATTTTGTCTCAGCAACGAGAGAAAAGTAACTAAGACCGAATTTGGTACCAGAGAAGTGGGGTCATTGCTGTGACTATACCTGACCATGTGGTTTAGGAGCCTTTGGAGCTGGCTTGTGGGAAGGAGAAGAGTTAGGAAAGGTTTGAAAATGTTACCTTTTTGCTGAAAAGACTAGCAAGAAAATGCCAAGTATTTCAGAAGAAGACAACAGAAAAGATGGCCTGAGGACATCACAAGAACCAGCAGGACTCCAACCTTCACAGCCTCAGAGTTGCAAGGGTGAAAGACTGCTTTGAGAAGAAACCCCCAGAGCACCGTGTTCCAGAATGGCAGTGGCCTAGGGAAGTTGTTCCTTGGGATTTGGTTCATAGGCATCCAACCCCTACAGCCCAGAGAGAAGGAAGCCAGGCTTCTGCTCCAGCTGGTGGCAGATTCTGGCATCATCAATGTGGTGCTGGTTTTAGATTCATGCAGAATGCAAGAGTTGTAGAATGAGGATGGCTTCCACCCACATTTCAGAAGAAGACCTAGGAGGCCAGGCAGTGTGCCCCTGAGAGGGCAGTGTGTGAAGCTGTGAGTATGAAGCCGAAGGTGCACTGGAGACCCTAGAAGTTTGGAGAAGCCAGGAATGTGGATCACCGGAGGAAAAATGCAAGAGGGGAGCAGAGCCAGCCCAAGAGAGAAGCCATGGGAGCTACCACTACAGGAAGTGCTATAGAGGTGGAGACACTCAAGCCCTTTGGAGTTCAGATTTCACCACAGATCACCTCTGATGCTGCACAAGGAACTACAGGACTTAATTTTTGCCCTGCTGAATTTTGGACTTGCTTTGGTCCCATTCCTATGTATTAACCTATCTGTACCTTTTGGAATGGAAATGTTTATCTTGTGCCATTGTATGTTGGAAGTGTTTAACTTGCTTTTCATTTGTACAGGGGCTCACAGCTAAGAGCTTGCCTTAAATTCTCAGAGGAGATTTTGGACATGGACTTTTCAGCAATGCTGAAACTGTTAGGACTTTGGCAACTCTCAGAGATGGACTAAATGCAACTTTGGGTGTTGGGTATTTTGTCTCAATGATAGAAAAGTATCTAAGACATCATGGCATTCAAGTTCCTCCACTACTAAACCCTGCTTTCCTCCTTATGAAGACTTTGTACAGACACACCCTTCATGGGGTTTCATCATTTCATCATTCTCCTCTATTTCTCTATGTTCCACTAGCCTCCAATGTGCTTCTCATCCTTCCAGGATGGACTCCTCTGGGCTGAGTTGTGAGCCTCTCTCCTTTATCATTTCCTTCCCATTGTACTTACCCTTAACACTGAGTCTACTACATGACATTGCGGTTTCCCTGTCAATAGAGCCTTCCCACAAGAATAGCATTGTGAGTCAGAAATCCTGTATTAAGAGAACATTTCTTTTCACAACAGGCTGCCCATGTATCCCAGGTTGGAGTTCCTCAGGTAAGTAGAGCTAAAAATCATCAGTAGTTATCTAGGCCTGACCCAGGCAGAGGGTGCCATTTGCATTGCTCCAGATTCTGGCACTGACAGTGACCTACAGCTCACTCTGCGGGTGGCATGGTGTCTTTATGAGTTGCACTGGCTTCTGGGCATGGAGCTTGTAAAGCTTCCACCCCTATCCAAAAGCCCGTTCCCAGAACCTAGACACCACCCTCAGTGATCTTCCCTGCTGCAGACCTCTCAGAAAGGAGTATGTAAAGTAGAAATGTAAGCGGAACTGGATTTGAGGACAAACCTACCTGAATTTGATTCCCAACTCTGACACTTACTAGTTTGCCTCACCTAAGACAAATTACTTAACCTCCCATGAGTTGCAATATAAAGATAAATACTTTAAAAAATAAAACTAACAGGGATTTGCTCATAGTATTAATCACATAGTGAATGAAAGAGGGGTGGTGACACACAGCACAAGACACATAAGACAGAGTTTGGATAAGGAATAGTGGAGAATTACTTGGTTTCCTGTTCTGGCCCTCCACAGGTAAGTAGTGTCCAGGTAAATTCCTCATCTCTCTGGGAATCTTTAATCTTTGCTTGTACCCTAGATCACTAACAGAACCCTGACTCAAAGTGTTGCTTCCACAATGTCCCGTTCCCTCCCCCCATTAGAGTTGGAGCTGGCCTTGCACATCTTTCTTAGGCAGGCCCATTCAACTTGGTATCCTCACTTGACAAATGAGATGTACCAGAGCTAACACTGATTAAGTTTTATTTCATTTAACTCACACAGTACCTGGTAAATTTGGTATAATTTCGATTTTCCTATTAGAAAATTGAAAACAAATGAGATTATTACATATTTACATAGCTCAGTGCATGGATCTTCAGTTTTGCTTATTCTTTGAGTGATATCCAAAATGCTTCTCTTAAGTTTAAGTAGTTGTAAAATATGAAATTTCAGTAGAAATATTGGCATTTTAAGCTATTACATTGCTCTTTTGCCTACAACCTTTGGAATATAAAACCACAGCAATGTGATAATGATATCATCCATTTAAAAAAAATAAAATCAGAGGATTTTCTTTAACTATCAAAATTTTTACTTGTTCTTTTTCTTTTAATTTAATCATAATACATTACATTTTATGCCTGAGAATCTTTTATTGTCTGAGAAAAAAAGAAATGAATATATTTTTTATTTTTCATAACCTATCATACTTTAAGTGTAAATTTTTCTTCTGAAGTGAATTATTCTTACAAATATTATTAATAATAGAAGTGATTAAGACATCATAAATTTGTTGCATATATTGTTAAGTAATTATTAAATATAAAAATTCAATTGTTACTGGAAACATGTCTTATAACAAGATGATAGACTATTTTTAGTCAGTTCCAGTATTCATGAACAATACTTACTTATTACTAAAATGAAAAAATGCTCAGTGGCAAGTCTATCACTTTATTTGTGGTTGTTGTAATGAATATAAGAGCCAAGAAACATCATTCACATAAAAAATGAGAACGGGAATGGAAGTTTTGTCCGAGCAATATCACAATTCTTTACAGTACTTCTGAATTAATGCCAGAAAATACTTGGTGATCTAGCTTCAAAAATAATTCTAATTTGTAAGATGACATCTCACTAATTATTTTCAATTTAATTGAAAACAAATAATCAGAAACTATTTGATTCATCAAAGATTTTTAACCCCATCTTTAGGATTAACTCTCTCAATAACCGCACTGAAAATTCCAAATATGCTGTTTTGATACCCCTGGGATCTTTACGGTCTAAGAGGAATGCATCATAGTAAATAAAAGATATTCTTTGTTTCAAAAATTATTCCACTCAGAATAGAATATGCTGAGCTCTTTTACAGCAAGTTGCTTCGGATGAGTGCTACTTCAAAACACTTTAGCCAGGTAAAACGGGTGGTTTAACATGCTGAGAGGTCTTAGACTCTACCTCAGAATCGAGATCTCTCTGAAAGTCTTTGTTTCTTCCCTATACTCAGGAAGAAGTGTTTTGCAAAGTTCCCCTGACACCTAATGTTTGGACCCACCAAAGAAGAAATAATTACCTCTGGTCCCTTTCCTAGTTTTCAGTAACTAAACTCATGATAAGAAGAAGGAATGAAGTCTTCAACACACCTGGACAGACTCTTGTCACATACATTGTCCTCAATTTTGGTCCCACTGAAAACCATTTATGACCCATTGTATATTCCACAAATCAGAAGGACTTTGTCACAGGCTGTTTGTATGTTCTCCAAACCCAGCAAGTCTCCCTAAAAATCATACACTGTACCCCTCAAAATCGCCTATATTCTCCATTCTTCTCTTCACACTCTCTCCTTCACACTCACAATTTGCACCACGCTATGATTTTTCCCTTTGTACATTAATAAATGTATATGCCTTTTTTCCTATTTAACCTGTTTCATCAGTTTTTTCCAGTGAATCCGGAAAGAACGAAGGGAAGTTTCTTTTCTCCCATACAGATTCATTAAATCATTTTTCTGCCTGATTAATTTTGCATTTGTGTTTTTTTCAAATTCTTTTCTATTAACTCTAGGTATATATCTAAAGATATTTAATTGCTTTGACCTCAGGCATGTAAGTTCTTCTAATGACACTGAGTACAAAATAAAAAGTAGCAATATAGCTATGTATATAGGAGTATGTGGGTGTGTGCAGGTGCAGGCGCACACACATGCATGTGTATGTGTGAAGGATCTGAAAGTGAGGAAATCAGTAATTATGTATCAGAATTTGCATCAAGTAGATTTGGAGGATGGAGTGAAAATAAGCATCAACTGATGGACAGGACCATCAAAGAGCTTCAGAGTTTTGTTTTATCTATCAATTTTTGTCCTCTTGACCATCTTTTTTATGCTTCTCTGAAAACACTCTTTACTTAAGTGATTTTGAAGTGATCATTTAATACTTGGTAAGGACCTTACTGGAAAGGATTAAACAGACTAGCTTTAAGAATCGATATCCTTCAAATGACCTTCAGACATGTAGCCATGTTCCAAGCAAGTGATATCATCTGTGTGGTTTATAAAGCAGATACATTTTCTTTACAATTATTTGAAAGTTTCACAGTAATTGGTTTACAGTCTCCAAATAACAAGTTAACAAGCCTGAAGTTCCCAATGTTAAAAATGAAAAAAATTAAAAATCCTTTACGGCATCTTTTGGTGGAAGAGAAAAAAACAGATCAAAGCTAGATTGCTTTCTTTCTCAAATTGTGATCTAAATTATAAAAGAAAAGACCATGGTGCAGGGGGAGAATAACAATGGAATCCTAATTTAGATGGTGGAATAAGAGATGGTCTCTCCAAGTAACCAACATTTTGGTTCAATACCCAAGGGAGAAAGAGGCTTCAGGAAAGAGGATGAAAGAACTATTAGAACTCAAGCAGGAAAAAAATTCTCAGATGAAATGAGAGAGATACCAAGGAGAATTACTCCCAGGGGAAAATAAAAAATAATAACCCAGAAAGAATGCAAGAGCTGTCAAAGAACACGGTCTGGGAAATAACATAACACGAAATACAAAAGCAAATTTTCTGCAAGTGCTGGACTTCATAGAACTGCTTAGTAAACATGAAATCAGTAAAACGAGAATGAAAAATCCAAATAGAAAATCAAGTCGCAGAATGGGGAAAATACAAATTTTAAAGCTAAGGAAATACAAACCAATCAAAACAACATTATTTATAAAGTATAAATTGCCTGAATAGTACAGACAAAAATAAAAATTCAAATAAAGGCAGATGGAAAATTTAATATAATAACAATGGATTAGTAGGGGGAAAACATAGAGAGTAAAACAAATGGTGTAAAAGTCAGACATAGAAGTCAGCGAAAGAACATCTCATTGATGATAGTTACGTTCCAGAAACAGTGAACCAGAAAATAGAAAATATTATTTAGAGATAAGAATATAAGAAACATTGCTTCAAAAAATCTGCAAATCAAAATTCATAGATTAAAAAGGTATGCCACATACCCACCAGAAAGATAGACAGACAGACAGATAGATAGATAGATAGATAGATAGATAGATAGATAGATAGAGATATTTATGACATATATATAACACAAAATTTTATTATTATTCAACTTTAAGGATAAAAATAGAAATCTTGGACAAAGAAAAATGAACCCACCGTTCAAGTGGAGTTGGATTGGACATCACCTAAGTGCTCAGTAACATTAAATGCCAAAGAATAATGGAGAGATGTTTATAAATCATAAGAGGAAAATAGGAAGGATTCACAAATACTAAACTCATCTAGGCTGTCGTTCAAGAGAAAAGATTACCTGTTATTTTCAAATGTGAAAGGCCTCAGTATATGTACCATTCAAGAGACCCTCAACAACAACAACAACAACAACAAAAATTTTGAGTTAATCAATCAGCTAACCAAAAGCTTATTCAAAAGTTTAAAATGTGAGATGTAAAATACTTGAAGACTGTGATAAAAAGAAAGAACTCAGGTAAAGTGGGAAAATTATTTTAAAATGCAATCAAAATACTGTAGTCTTGCTTACAGGTATGATGGAGTTAAAGAACTGAAACTCATTTTCTAACCATGAGCAATTAGATATCTGGCCAGATATACAGAAAATAAATGTTTTGGGACTTCAGGCTAATTCAGTGAAGGATTGTGATCCCTAAAAAAGGAAATAAATGAAGTGAGTACTACTCACAGCTTTCAACCTCTTAGGCAATTTGTGGTGCTTGGTTGTGCATATGGGGAACTGATCAAACTCCGAGGACTTTTCCTGAGCTAAGAAGAGAAGAATAGAGTTTAGAGAGGACCCAGCAATTAGAATTTACATGTTATAATGCTACAGTGATAGGAGATATTCAGAAAAGGAGCCCCAGATATTTGAATAAAGGTCACTTTGAGATTTTGACTGAATACTAATACGTCTCAGCGTAGCATAAATTTCAACAAGATTGCACAATGGACAAGAGATGTAGAAAGAAAAATTGCTAGGGAGTAGAAGCCAAACAATGTCTGTGTCCTTTATTATTCAAACTTTCCCCACCAGAGCAGAAAGGTATCATTAAATGCACATGACATTTACTAGAGATTCCAAGAGTCATATCTGGCACTAAGCTGACACTTGAAGAACCTACACTATAACCACATTCTCAAAAAGTTCAAAAAGGCTTTAAAACAAACCTCAAAAACATCAAACTGGATCATAGTAATTCGTTTGCCAGAACAAAATTAACAATACCCTTTAAAGAAATACAGTAAAACCCAGCACTTAAAAATGAAATGTTTACAATGTCTAACATTCAATCCAAAATTATTATATTTGCAAAGATAGAAGAAAAAGTCTCCAAGGAGGAAAAATCATTACATAGAAAGAGATGCAGAAATAATATGGGTGATATAATTAGTAACAAGAAAGAGAAAAATCACTTTTATAAATATGTTTGATATATACTTAAGAATTTAAAGAAAAACATGAACATAATGAGAAATTGAAGATTTTAATGATAAAACTAAATGGAACTGCTAGGGAATAAAAAACTAAAATGCCAGATAAAATTAACAATTTAGATATAAAAAAATGTAAAAGTTCAGTGAACTTGAATGTAAAGCAATAGAAAAAAATCCAAAATTTGGCACACAGAGAAAAAGATAAAAACAAACAAGAGAATCTTAATTTATGAAATTATATCAAGCAGTTTATCCTACATGCAATTGAGAGCTCAGAAAGGGAGGAAAAAGAAAAGAGAAAAAATACTTGAAGGACTAATAGGAGAAGGTTAAAACACACACACACACACACACACACACACACACTCTTAAAGTACTAGGAGGGAAAAACAGACCAATCCAAAGTCAGAGTGAAGATTTCAATACTCTTCTCTCAGTTCTTGCTATTACAAATACAGAAATAAGCAAGAGTGTAGAAGACATGCATGATACTATCAAGGAATTTGAACTATTAGATATTTCTAGAAAATGCCACCTATCAATAACAAAACATACATCCTTTTCTGGTATACATGAAGCATTTATCAAGATAGACTAACTGTTAAGCATTAGCTAAGTCTCACTAAAATTTAAAATATCCTAATTAGAAATCACTAATTTAAAAATTCTGGAAATACTTAGATAATTGGGGATTAAATTTCATAAACACTCATAATTTAAAGAATACATCAGATAGAAAATAAGAAAATATCTGTAATAGATCATGATTAAAATTCAGCACATAAAAATTATGTGTATGTCAAGCACTCCTTAGAGAGGAAACAATAGCTTAAAATGTTTATACCAGAAAACAATAAGATAAAATCTATAAGATATAAAATTTGAAAACAATAAAGGAAAATAGAAACCACAAAAAGCTGTTTTCATTTTAAGAAAAATAGAATTGGTAATACTGTAGATAAATGAGCAAGCATAAAAGAGTAGACAAAAATTATCGACATCAAGAATAAAATAAAGGACATCACTACAGATCCTACAGACATTAGAAAAATAATAAAGAAACATTATAAATCAACTCAAGAAAAATCTGAGCAACCCTACTTGTAAAGCTTTAAATTTATAATTAAAATGTTTCACTAAAAAAACTCAAGCTCAAAGTGAATTTACTGATAGCTTTTACGAAACAGTTTAAAAGGTATTATACCGATCCTACACAAGTTCTTTCAGAAGATTCAGAGGTACTACATTCCAAGTTATTTTCTGAGAATAACATTATCATGATAGCAAAATCAGATGAAGATATTACAAAAATAAAAGACTACAAATCAACTTCTAGCATCTACATAAACAGTTTTTTCCTGAAGATGTGTTTTGGGGTGCTGGTTTGGTATGTAATGTTGCCTTTGGTTCCAACAGGGCACTAGAGCATAGTCCCCCTGTAGCTTCTTTGTTTTCCGCAGGGGGCAGGTGGGAGCTGGGGATTGAACTCAGGGCCTTGCACTTGCTAGGCAAGCACTCTACCACTGAGCTAAATCCCCAACCTCTCCCTATAGCTTCTTTGGCTCTAATTAACGACTTTGGGTACAATACATGCTGCAGTAGAATCTAAAATACCCATTGTGTCTGGGGGACACACAAGGGTAGGGATATTCTAGCAGCTCAGGCAGGTATGCTATACATACAAAGCAGTGAGTATGAGGTGCCCACTGTGTGGCCACTCTGATAATGGCAATGGTAGCACTAGTTGGGCAATGGATAGTCTTTCAAGCACTATTAAGGCAAGCTCTGCTCTAATGAGGGTCTCTGGCATTTTATCTCCACTACTTACTGGATTTTATTAGTTTCTCTAGGGGTTACAATATGCGTTATTAACTTATCTCTATCTTCAAATAATCTAAAACTTTATAACCATATACTGTCTTTTTTTTTAGTATTTACTAGACTAAGGTTGCAGGTCTGGGGGGCCAAAGGGGCTGGGGGGAGGGAGGGAGAGAGAGAGAGAGAGGGAGGGACTGAGGGAGAGAAATGGAGGGAGAGGGGCAGGGGGGAAGAGAGGAAGAGGAGGAAAGAGGGAGGAGGGAGGGAGAGAGAGAGGAAGAGGGAGGGAGAAGGAGAGAGAGAGAAGGAGGGAGAGAGAGGGAATGGGAGAGAAAGAGGGGGAGCGAGGGAGAGGGAGAGAAAGAGGGGGAGGGAGGGACAGAGAGAGAGGGAGGGAGAGAGGGGGAGGAGAGGGGGAGAGAGAGAGACAGGGAGAGAGAGAGAGAAAGAGAGGACAATGTACTTTCATTCCCCCTTTCCAGTCCTTTGTGTTCTTGTTGTCACAGGTTTTAATTCTACATGTTATAAATTCCACAATACATTGGCATTATTTTTGCTTTAAATAGTTAATTAGTATTTTAAGAGTTTAAAAAATGCTAAGCATCCATCCCATAGACCCATGTTTCCCAAACTGTGTGCTGAAGCACCCAGGACACTAGCAAACCACAGTGGCACCATGGGATATACAAAATTTTCTAGGGAAACATTATACTTGATATCTCTTGGACATTGCATGATTAGCTTGAGGTAACTGACTCTTTCAATATTTTCATGTTTGTTTTCTTTTTTTGTTTGTTTGTTTTTCCAGATGTCATATTTAGGAACTGGCAGTTAGTTTCTGTAATGTAAAGCAAGTATCACACAAAACTCAATGTGGGAAAAAAAGGAAGTGCAGGTGGTAGTGTCCAAGCTGATTCCAAAGTCTTAAAAGCTGTGCGATACCTAGTAAGCACAAAAGCACTACTGGTCGTTGTGATTGTTTAAGAACTAAATTTTACTATTACACTCCATTCTAATTTACATGTCTTGTTATTTCAAATGGCTACTAAGTTGTTAAACAGAAATATTTTAAGTTGTGTGGACATCACTACTCAATAAATGGAATTAGTATTTCCTTAGGCCTATAGACGCTGTGAAAAACTTACTGAGCTTCTAAGGATACCATAAATGGAGAAACTTTGGGAACTTGTACCCTCATTATGTTTACCTAGCCATTAAAAACAATAAACTGGATGGAATTGCAGCTGACTTGAAAGACTATCTGTTTGAATTCTATTAAAGTCTTATGAAAAAGTGCAAAAGCCAATTATGTATAGATAAAATGAGCTCATTTTTTAAAAACAAGATCCCCCAATTTGGGTGGATTTATATCTGATGTGGTTGCCTGTAATCGCATGAGCTTGGGGAAATTTGTGAAAGAACATACATCAGGCTACTAATATTGTCGATGGGTAGAAAAGAGAAGAGGAAAAGGGGATAATTTTTTTTTAATTAAGAGTGGAAGAATGAAAAGTACCCAAATTTTTAAAATGATCTCACCTAAAACTTAGCTTGGATGAGTGCAAGTCATGTATACGCAGGTATGAAAATATGCAGATGACCACTCAAATGTGAGTGGTGATTGTTTTAGGACTTTCAATAAGTTTGCCTTCTCATACTCTTTTATGTTATTTGTTTTTTTTTACAGTATGCATGTAATATTTTTATAATTAGAAAAATTAAGATTATTTTCCTTGTTTAGAGATTATTTTAATTAAACAGCATGGAGATTAGACACATCACATCCTGGCTCCGAAAATGAAAAACAGGGGTCTTCCCTGTCTTCCTACACCAGGGAATTACAGGCTCAGTGTAGGAAAGCTACAGGTGTCTCCTGAGAAAGATTCCCCAGGACCTGCGAGAATGATCACATCTTCCTGTGTGCATCTGGCAGAACTATCCAGGCATCGTGAAAACATACTTGCCAGTGACTTTTCTCCTACTGTCTTCAGTCGAATGACACCCTAAAAGTCTCTCAGCTGTCCCAGTTTGGAATGTTGGACTCAGTTACCCAGAGTCTTTAAGAATACCTCCACTCATTTCTCTTTCCAATGACTTTTAGAAATGTGAGTATGAGTCACACACACACACACACATACACAGAAATAAATGAAATTAAAAAGGAAAAGTGTGTTAAAACTAGAACTTGCTAATATGTAAAACTGGAAATCATTTTTACTTGAATATTAAATTTAAAAATGGCTCAAAGACAGATAACTTGGATATATTTGGGTTACATTAAAAAAAACTACTCCATATTTAAAAGAGTAACTAGAAATTGTGATTGACCAAAAAGATAAAGACATGGGATCATATTTAAATAACCCTATCTAATCACATCTACCACGTTTGATGGCGCCAGAGGGCAAACTGCTGTACCAGGAAAATCTTATATCTTCCAACATAAAGATATTAGGAAAGAAAATAGATGAAATCTCTATCATTTTGTTAATTTTTTTTTACTTATTTCTGTAAATGACAGCACACCAATGAGTAATCTGTATGAAAAAATGCCTCTTAATCTCTCTCATGTGGGCTTCTCATTATTTTTCTTTAATGGACAGGAAATTAAATATTGTATTTTCAGTCATATCAGGAAAGGGGAGTCCCCTTTTTATAATACAGAGCTATTGCCTGGCCTATGTTTGCTTTCAGGCTTAAGCAACCAGAAGCTTCTGTTTCATCAGATTCGGCTCAAAAAAGGACCAAGGAAAGTAGGAGAAAAGACTGGCACTGGCACCAAGTGATACCCATTACCAGCACTGATGACTTATTTATCAATAGGCCCTGAATACCTGAAGGCTGGTCTATGGATGTTATGTTCTGTCATTGTGCCTTGCATACAGTAATATTCAATAAATCTCTTTTGATTGAATGAATAAATTTCTCCCGTTGAAAATGGAGATTGATGAATTGTCATTTCCTATGATACACTCAGTTTTGTTTAGGACATGGATACATATCCATGGTTCCAAAGTGTTACCCACTACCCAAATGGCAATTTATATACAAATTTAAGAAAATCAGTTCCTCAACCAATGGCTGGTGTTATGGCACTAGACAGCACAGGTACAGAACATTGATATCATTACAGAAAATTCAAAGCTTTGGACAGAAAGCTCTAGATATCCTGTGCTTTGGTAAATCAGTGAGATTTGAGACATTTTCTAGATATATGGCAGAGTCCACTAGGGGAAATGATTTGAGGAGTTGGGGTTTCCTGTAATTTGAACCTGTGAAAGATTATTCCAAGATTGAGGAGAGCCTACTAATACACGTTGAAGCAGATTTCAAATCCCCTGAGGACAGGATCATTGTCTTAGTTATTTCTCTATTCCTGAGAAGCTAAGAAATTATAATTAGGGGGATTTTTGTTTTTTGTTTGTTTTGTTTTGTTTTGAGACAGAGTCAGAGTCTCGCTGTGTAGTTCAGGCTGGCCTTGAACTCTCTGTGATCCTCCTGCCTCAGCCTCCCAAAGGAAATTATAATTAGTAAATGTTGAAACACATTAAAGGTGTGCATCTCCTAACAAATCACAAACTCTCCCTTAAGCATTCCACACACCTCTCACGTATGGCACATTTATTTCAGAAGTCAGAGGTGTGATGGATTCTATTTCATATAGGATAAAGAAAGGCTTGACTACCAGGAGCTTTTCTTATGAGGTCTATCATCCTTCCTTCTTCCATCTCAAGGGCAGTCTATCTTTCCTGTCTTTTATCTAAAGGACTTCACGGAGTTTATGCTGACTGACCACATGCCCTAGACAGGTGGGGCACTATAAGATGAGAATAGATTTTATTATTTTATTATTCATACTGATATTTTCCTGGGAGGGAAAGACAGGAATATTCATAGTTCCACTGCAACACTAGGCAGAACCAAAGAGCACCCAACTAACTGGTTTTTTCTTAACTTCCAGTTCAATCCCTTTGTCTTTAACCTTTTTGTCTCCAGGAGATGCTAACTTTCCTACACATTTAGGCCACCATTTCGACGAGCTTTGTACATTCTCAACAGTACATAGCCAAGTTTGTGAACATCCATCATGCCCACTTGGCTCATTATTTATGCCCATTGATTAATCCAGTTCATGTCATACAACTATGTTGACAGCAATTAACCAGAGAGGTTTATATAATAGAGGTTTATATGCTGATGCCAAATGAGAATCTCTCCACAGCTTGTCAAGCTGCCTGATATTGCTATGTAAGACCTTCTGACGGGACTTTGTTAAAATGCCTAGTCATAGCCGGGGGTGAGATCATTCACAGGTTCCCACGAGAATGGAACTCAGAGGGAAGATGAGCTGAAGAAAGAAAAAACAGGAGAAAGGCAAGTATCCATAAAGGCTAATCCTAAAGTCATTCTTGCCTGAATTCCATGTCAGTAGATGTTGCTGTTCAGAACATGATCTGCAGTCAGACCATTTTTTAATTTCAAAAAGGATTGATTTCCATTCGGTAAATAACCTCCAGCTCATTTATATTCTATATTCGAGAGTGTTCCTTCTTGGCATTCTTCCCCTTACTACGTTAGCAGAGGAGTGCAACGCCACCCGGATGTAGCCTCTCTGACTGACAGCACTGATGCACCGCCCCCAGCAGCCCCAGGGGACAACAGGCTGAGGGGTTCTCAGGAGCAACTAAAAGTCTCCCAGGACAGGAAGCCTTCCTTGTAATCATTTATCATGCACTCTTAGAGCTCAGCAAACAGAAACAGCTCCCTGTATCCCCCCCCTGCATTTGTTCTTTGAGTGATAGAAAACAATCAATAATGTTTGTCTGACACTTTTATTGTGACAGGGATGTTTGGGAGGGTAAGAGATATAGGATTTCCCCGTCTCACAGCAGGGCTCCCATCTCCAGTGTGCAAGTGAAATGGGCACCTAGAGAAACATGGACACCCTATACAGGACTCTGCCATTTCTCTGCACAGAAAGGAAATGGTTTTAACAGAGACTAGCACCACTATCCTCCAGCAAGGGCCTTTTACTGCGCCTTCAAGAAGAGCTCCTCCAGGACCTGCCCAGAAAGGCAGCCTCAGGTGAGTGTGTCTCATGGTTTCCTGCCAAATGTTAGACAGCTGTGGGCCTAGCCTGGGCTCTGGGTGCTCACTCCACAGTGCTCCTCCAGCACAGAATGGTCCAGCCGGCACAAATGTGCCTCTCATGCACATTCCAGTGGGTGTACTCATGGCTGCACTCCATAGAATGGAAGGAAGTGAAGACCCAAGAAGGGACATCATAGCTGATATCTCACTTATAAAATGAAATAATTATAAGAATATATTGCATGCCTGAGCACTAACAAATAAAAGATAAAGTAGGAGTTCTCTCCCCTGTTGGACATCCTTATCCATAAGGCACCTGAATGCCAAAAGTGACATTAGTAGAAGATCATTACATGTGAAGATCTGAAAAGCCTTCTCACTATGAAGAGAAAGAAGAGTTTCAATCATTGGTGGATTTCACTCTGTTACTTTAGATCCAGTCCTTTAGTTTAATCCTTATTTATGACTGGCTGGGAATAGTCATCCCGTCAGGCTCTGCTGATCCCCAATCCAAGCAATCCATGCTCTGCTCTGTGTGAGTGTGTGTGTGTGTGTGTGTGTGTGTGTGTGACTTGCATGCACTGGGGATGGAACCCAAGGCCTTGCACATGCCAAGCAAGCATTCTACCACTGAGCCCAAACCAGGCTGGAGATTTCAAAGCACAGTGGAAATGGTAACACCACACTCAGATCCTCTCGAGTCCCCTCCCCCTTAGCTGGAGAACAGGATTGTTCCTCCACTTTTTCTTCAGTATTGGAGATTGAATGCAGGACCTTCACGTTGAGCTAAATCTGCAGCCCTTTATTTTTTGAGACAGGATCTTGGTAAGTCACTAAATTGCCCAGGCTGGACTTGAACTCATAATCCTGCCTCAGCTTTCCAGAGTGCTGAGATTAGCAGTGTATACCACTATGCTGGGCCTTTTTCTCTACTTTTTTAATGGTAGGGTCTAAATGCAAATTTCATCCCACCAGCTACCCTATGTGAGACTCGGCAGGCAAGAGCCAGAGACAGTGAGACAGTCAACCTTCCTGCTCTTCCCTCTGTTTTCTGCTGGTTAGCACAGTCTAGGCATTATGGGTCTGCAGCAGCATCCCGGTCGCCAGCATTCTGTGGGAGTTGAAGGTAGCTGTGCCAGCACCAGTGGCAGCCTCTGGGTCACCAGTTGCAGCACAGGAACTCTCTTAATGTCTACAGTTCAAGCGAATGGGGGTGGGGGGCCGGGGTGCAACAGAGGTGTATGAGCACACTGACTGCCTACTGGGGAAATGGGATAAAGCAACAGCGAGGAATAGAATTCCTCATCAGGGCACAAGATCTAAAAATGGGTGAAAAAACAAGGTTGACAAAAGTAAACTTAGCCATGTCATATTTGACTGAAAGGTGCTTCTCTGGAGCATGCTGCTTCCTGAAGGGCTCACCTGTACTCCCTACAAAATTAAGACAGCAAAATCAGGTGTCACCGGGGAGCCCTTGTCCTAGTTGTCAGGATTGTTTCTCTCCTACAGAAGTCATCTTCCTGTTCCCAAAAATGGTGTTAGTAAAACTGGTCTTTCAGACTTTGAGGTTTATCCCAATTATTTGCCCAACAATGACCGATTTAAGATTCATTTCCTTGATGCCCCTTTGGATACCTTGTGCCATGTTTTTAAAACTTTCAGAGAATATGTGCCTTTATGTGGTAAAAAGGCTTGGAAATGTCAGGTTTCTTTGAGCAATGTCTCAGGCTGTGCAAACAAATGGAACTCAACCATTAGGCAAAACATCAGAACGGAGCTTATACGAATTACAATGAACACCTCAGGAGGCAATAAAAGATGGCTTGGAAATTGTGGTTTCACCTAGAAGTCTGCACAGCAAATTAATGTGCCCAATTTGTTTGGATATGCTGAAGAACACTGTGACTACAAAGGGGTGTTTGCACCATTTTTGTGCAAAGATTGTATTATCACAGCCCTAAGTAGTGGCAAGAAAGAATGTCCTACCTGTTGGAAAAAACTAGTTTCCAAAAGATCACTAAGGCCAGACCCAAACTTTGATGCACTCATCAGCAAAGTTTATCCAAGTCGTGATGAGTAGGAAGCTCATCAGGAGAGAGTATTAGCTAGGTTCAACAAGCACAATAATCAGCAAGCACTCAGCCATAGCATTGAAGGTCTGAAGATCCAGGCCATGAACAGATTACAGAGGGGCAAGAAACAACAGAGTGAAATGGTAGTGGAGCAGAAGATAATGGTGACAGCTTGCACCATAGCAATGCCTCCGCACATAGCAAACGGGAAGCAGGCCCTAGGAACTAATGGACCAAAACATCTGGTGATTGTGGGCTTGAACTTGATAATAACAATGCAGCAGTAGCAAATGATCCAGTGATGGATGGTGCTAGTGAAACTGAGTTAGTATTCAGGCCTCATACCACACTTATGGAAGAAGATGACAGCACACAGACAAGATACATAAAGACTTCGGGTAATGCCACTGTTGATCACTTATCGAAGTATCTGGCTGTAAAGTTAGCTTTAGAAGAACTGCAAAGAAAAGGAGAATCAAACCAGATGAACCCTGACACAGCCAGTGAGAAGCAGTATACCATTTATATAGCAACAGCCAGTGGCCAGTTCACTGTATTAAATGGCTCTTTTTCATTGGAATTGGTCAGTGAGAAATACTGGAAAGTGAACAAACCCATGGAACTTTATTACGTACCCACCAAGGAGCACAAATGAGCTTTTACACACTAATTCTGGATGGAACTTCTTTTATAGCCTAATTCTTTAATATTGAAGATGTACCATCATTACTTTTATGGACAGATCTTGGATATGTTGTTCAGTTTCCTTTCTGAGCCAGAGTTGTTTACACTATTAGAATTACTTCTCTTTAATTTAAGATTTACTTTTTGGAAAGGACTACAGTTATTCAATACTTTCTCTTTCCTTTAAAAAAATACATCTAAGTTGTATGCTTTCACAAAGTATAGTTCCATTTGGAGCATCCTGTGACCCAGGAATTTTTCATAATTATGTATTCTTAAGTAAAGATTCAACTGGCTATCATTTTCCCTCTCTCCTCAAAAGTTTTCTAGGCCTATGGAATGTCAAATACAGTAATATGTATTCCAACTTTTTTCCCCCTGGAGTCTTGTATATTTACAGTTTTCTATGTAAATGGTAGTATCTTCATGAAGACCAAGGCTCACATTTACTGTGCTTAAAAACAATTCTCATAGGATTATAATTTTCATGGTATTTTCTTCCATAATATCTCACTTAAAAAGAGGTTCTTTATGAACTTGGTGTCCATTGTCACGCAATGTTATGTTTTCCATTTTTTTTTCCCTGTAAGTTTAGAATTTCTGGTCATGGGGAAGAGAATCAAGCAAAATCTTAAGCTCCGTGAGAATGTGGTTCATTAACAATTTCACTAAAGAAAGAAGAACTGGTAGTAATATGTACCTCAATTGTATATTTAAGAGGGGTTTTTTTTGTATTAGTTCTGTTATCTTCAATTCCTGTATTATATATGTTTGATGTTCTTTTTTCTATTAAAATATCAGAGATTTTTTGCACTTTAACCTTGATGAAAAGTACAAGATATGTTCAAAGCTTCTCTAATTCATTTCTTATTGGTAGTCACGTAAGTTACAAGAATAACATGGCACATGCAACTAACAATGGGGAGAAAGATTGTTTGAAAAGTGTGTTTAGCATTTGGAGTTGCCATATCGATTTAAAAATTTGATGCTATGCTAATTACACTCTATAGAAGCAAGTTAGTGGAGTTTGAGCCCTGCTTTGACACGTGGTGAAAGATAATTCTGTATAAAAATGGTCAACCAGTAGGGTAAAGTCATTCTACTCTTTGTTTTATATTGAGGGACAGTACTGAGCATTTTCTTTGGAAGCCTGAAGGGTTTATGCTGACAGGTCAGAAATAAGATTAACTTGTGTGTTATGTTTCATCCTTGTCCTGATTCTAGGTATGTCTCCAACTTTATATTACCACAGTACTTACACAAACATATTTGCATTGAGAAATTAACCCCAAAGGGTTTGATAGGAGGGAGTTAGACCTCCCACACCATCATAACTAAAGTCTGTCTATTCATTGTAAATATTTATCTGTCAATTTTGACAGACTGGGGCCAGCCTGATATTTTAAACCGTAAGCCAAGTATGAAAACTTAAAGGTTTATTCGCTTTTTTACCATTTTACTGAAAATACTTGACCAAGATGCACCATGTACAGGTACAAAATAAATGTGATGAATGTAACCATTATATGTACATTGTACCAATACATGTTCTTGGTTAAAAATTTTTTAAAAATGAAAGAAAATACTTGAAATATGGTTTTATAGGTTGTTTTAGTTTTTGGTTTTTGGGGTTTTTTTTTTTTTGGTTATTTGTGCCATAAAATTTGAAAACTACCAAAAATTAAGAGTACTTTCATATTCAATTTCTTTTCTGGCGTAATGTTAAGCTGTATAGATTATTAATGCATGTCCATTGACTATAACCAAAGGAAAAGGTTTTGTAATAAAACTGTTTAGATTTTATTGGTGATATTAGGTTGGTGGCTGCATTAAATAACTAGATTCCCGTTGCGGTTATTACTTG
This sequence comes from Hystrix cristata, assembly GCA_004026905.1. Taxonomy (NCBI): domain Eukaryota; kingdom Metazoa; phylum Chordata; class Mammalia; order Rodentia; family Hystricidae; genus Hystrix; species Hystrix cristata. The sequence continues at coordinate 13,573 of PVJO010009021.1, read as the reverse complement.
AAGTCTTGTCTTTAAGCAGAAAATTATATGTGAATATATGCTTTGTGGTTAGATAATGTATGTCTTTTTATCTGTCAGTATAGAAGAACATATACTTTGCATCATTAGTGGAAAAAAAAATCATCTGTATCCCCCAACCAACCTGCAACTGAGTCTAACAGCCATCACACAATACCTTCATATGTTTTTGTTCTGCTATATGTATTTTATTCCCCCTCTCTCTTTTAATAAAAATGAAAGTATAAGATTGTACAGAGCTCTGGAACTATAGTAGTTACATGTCACTGTTTTTTAAATATATAAAGAAAGGTCAAATCACTAGAATGATTTTCCTAATATGATCGTATATGGTCTAAATGACTACAGATGATACAACTTTACAACACAACCAGTAGAACTGTAGAGAAAGAAAAATAAGAGCCAGAGGGTGTAGACATTCATGCCCAACATACATGACAGGAGTCGGAATAAATTTCTCAACTTTTGCTTTATCCTGCCTCAGATCTGCAGGAATCTAGCTTCTCCGTTATCCTAGAGAGACAAGAGAAAGAATTTCTTAGCAGTACTTTGGCCGATGAAAATTGAAATTCTGAGACAAAAACCAAAGAATCAGGTCATTCCTGGGTTTATCATAAGAAAAAGTAGGAAAAAGAGGAAACCACTATTGTCCAACTCATGGTTTCTGCTCGGCCCTTGGACTCCTCAGGCAGTCTGTTCACCACATTCGCATTCAACTGGAGGTTCTCCATGAATGGTACTTGCCCAGGATGAAAAGAAGAGCTACGCATTGATTACCTAAGCATGTTAAACTACTGATTAAATGTGTGCTGAGGACAAGTGGCCTCAGGTCTGAGTGGCTTCCAAAGAGCCTTTTAACATCCTTTAGGCTAAGGTCTTTGATGCCAAAATGTAACTCTGCATTATAGAAATCAATATAACATCTGAAAAAATATATATATAAGATCTGAACACCTGAAAGCTGATTGATCTTGCCCTAGCTGCAAGGACCAATTACACATTTGTCTGGAATTGAAAACATGATTTCTACTAGCATCCTCAGAGCCTGATTAACGAAGGACATACGCTCCATGAGATTGCAGCCCAGGTCACTGACCCCTCCACATGCCAGACTTTCTCATCGTCATTACTGCATCTCCTGAAAAGGTACAAAGACACTCATCAGGTGTCACTGGCAGGGCGACCTCCCCCAAATCAAACAAAGCTGAGAACTAAAGGCCAAAAAAGGGGCATCTTAAATAACTGATGTAGGTGTCACATGAATTCATGAGTGACATCCTGACCATTATTAAGTTCTGACTCAGTATCTACAGGCTCCTCACTCACACAAGGCTCCAAATTGTTTGCTTGTTCTGTTTCCCCAAACACCAATTAGTTGAAGCTGTTGTTAAAAAAAAAAATCATGAAGTTTCTGACCATTACTCAAAAGTACTCAGTTTCTGTGTGTTCTCTGTCTATACACCAATTCTGATAAGGCTTCTTTCTGGTCTCTTCAGTAGATTAGTTGAGCAGATGCACAGAAAGTTTCCTTTTCATAGTCCTTTAACAGTATTTACATGTTCTTACTTACTGCCTGTAGTCCCTATTCCTATACCGTTCTACCAAATTTAAGTCTCCTTGCTATTATGGTTTTCTTGTTAGTTTCAGTGCGTACCAAATGAAAATGGAAGTACATTTATTGTTGTTGAACTTTATCACAGTGACACTAGCAGGAAATGATAGTTGACAACCTGATGAGAAGAACTGAAATAGAATAATCATTAATTTATGGAGATACTAGACCTCAAAAGGAAAAACTGGATGGCATCATCTAGCTCGGGCCTATTGGCCTCACATATTTTATAGCTCATGAGAGTAGCACTGTAATAATGCCCAGCACATTTAAGTAATATTCTTATAATGTTGACAATGAATCACAAAGAAAGGATTAAGATGGTATTTAGTCTATTCTTTTTAAGAAGGTAGAGGAGAATGCAATACATTTTTCCTAATTTTCCATATTTTGTAAGTTGATAGAATTTGGCACCTCACGGAGCAGTCTTTTGTTATAATGACAATCACAGCCACCACTCTAGAATGCCTTCTCCACACCAGGCAGTGTGCCAGGTGTTTAATTTATATTGTCATTAATCCTACTGGGCACTGAGTCTGCCACATGGCCAGGCATGTATCTGAGAGGTTGAGAAAGCCAGATTCATTCTGTTGTGGCATTGGTGATTAATTTTATTTTTAGATTTAAAGAATTTATAGATTGTCTTCTTCAGAAGGTGGAAGAGCATGTAGTGATTCTGTTTAATTTACTGTATTAAACTGATGTAATTTGGTGCTTGAGGTGATAAGCCTTTGTTGCAAAAATAATAGCCATCACTTTTAAGTATCAGCTCCATGGCAAGCAATGTGTTGGGTGTTTTAGCATAAATCATCTGTAATGGTGCCAGGTAGCTATTATTATAAGTCCATTTTCCATGTTGAGAATCTATAGCTCAGGAAGATTTTCATCTGCTCAAGGACAATAAGTGAGTAGTAGAGCCAAGATTCAAATCCGGTTGCATAAGACCCCAATACCCTTCACAATCCTATTCAGACTCCACTTATAAAGGATACTCTGATGTGCAACTTACAGTTCCCTGGCAAAGCTTATAAAGAAGTCATCTCTATAATGAGCTTTCTGGTTGAGTGGGAAGGTTCCTATTTCTATCTCTTAGGTCTATGGAACAGTGTTGCTAGCCAGGCACAGAAGAACCATTCCAGAGCTAGTGAATCCAAGCCAACAGAGAATTTTAATCATGTTAGTGGAGCCCATCCTGAGTGATTCCTTGACGTCACCCACCCAGTCCATCCACCTCAGAGTGACCAGCTTGGAACCTTGTGCACCACACTCAGCTCTTTTCTGGCAGCAGAAGCCACCCTTAAAAATAGCTTCTGGACCTTGGAAGGAACTTCTCCTGTTGTCTACAGCAGGGAAGGTGCCTTTGGGTTTGGGATGAGCAGCCCTTTGGCAATACTCAACTCCATTCTACAAGAGAGGTCAGGAGATCCCTACAAACACAATATCCTATTCCCTCCTTCTGCCATAAACACCCTTCCCATTCCTGGTGGATCCTAAAATCAACCGACTTGGTGTCCCTGGTTCTAAGCTTTAATGGCAGTTGTAATCCCTTGTGATTACATTGGAATCAACTCTCGTATAGTCTCCTAGTAGACTCAGTCCCCCATTAGAGACTCTGAACTTCCCCCTTGGTTTAGCCACCTTCTGGCTCTGGTCCCACCTTCTCCAGGAGGTTGTTTTGTGTCCCGTTGTTAGTAAGTCACACATCAAATCTCCAAAATCTTGTTGCCTGAATATAAATAATCTTCACGTTCTCCCCCAGGAGAGAGAAACTTGAGAAATCTTCCCCATTTGGGGTGATAGAAATACATGGAGTTCACATGCACTCCACACACATTTTAACAATTCCCTACTACCTGCCCAACCTCAGTGCAGCCACTAAAGTCTGGATGATTTTTTTCTTCAAGTATGTTTCAATTATGTGCTTGATTATTTAGGAGCCATGCTGTTTGGTTATTGTCAAAGGAGTCTAGCAGAACTATGTAAGCCATGAGGCTCAAGTCCCAACTTTGGGGCTTAATAGCATCATAAGATCCTGAAGATACATGGAGTTTTGTGATGGCAAAGGTTCCATTCCACATCCCTACTGGGGTTTCACCAGAGATGTCTGCATCACACTTGAGCCCAGATGACTCAACATTTCCACTTTGTCTGCAACATATCTGATAAGAATACCAAAGGGTCACAGACCAAATTGGAAGTCGGTAAATGAGGAGCAGCTTATACATAAGATTGCATGATTCTTAGACACAGTACAGCAGAAGAGCAAATGCAGAGATCCATATAGGACACATTCAGGAGGACTCCCTTCCCAGAAAAAGAGGCATAGATGATAGTACCTATTATAAAGGGTTGTCTTGTTTCCTCACGTCACCAAACCCAGAGTTGAGTGCTCCTTACATCGTATTACTCTGATTTCCTCTTTTGCTTCCCTATTCCACCAGGCAGGAACCTTGTGATTACTTTGAGATCAACTCTTGGATAGTCTGTTCATACCCCACTAGAGTCAGTACCCCATCAGAGACTGAATTTCTCCCTGGTTTAGCCACATTCTGACTCTGGTTCCACCTTCTCCAGGAGGTTACTTTGAGTGCCCCAGCTCGCACCATCCTTTCTCTAGTCCTCCACCACTTACAGTCCTTACCAATCAGCCCAGCACATATTTATTATGTTAGGAAGAATAATGGCCTCTCCAAAATATCCACAACTTAATCCCTGAGAGCACACTAAAAATGACTTTGCACCTGTGATTACACTGGAGAACTTGCATGGACAGATCATTCCAGACTAGTAGAACCTCCATAAAGAACACAACCCTTCAAATGTTTCAGCCTGCGGAAGCTCCTGCTGTATGTTAGACTTCTACAGAAGAGTAAGATAATAAATTGATATTGTTTTAAGCCACTAAACTTGTGGCAATTTGTTATAGCAGAAATAGGAAACTAATACTCCTATTCACCAAATGTATTATTCTTTATTTCATACGTGTGGGTCTTCTCTCCCTTAGATACTACATATGTTCTTATTATGTTGGTCTTATTCACTTCTCGTTTTTCCTACATACAGTGAACTCTCAATCCTGTTTGCTCCATTAGCTCACTTCCTTTAGACAAAGCTAACTGTCTTGGAAAGTGTGAGGTCAGGGAGAAAAAAATGAGCCACCTAATCACCCAATTACTAGCAATGCAACTTAATTCATAGTAGCCACCAAAAGAATGAACTCTACTATTCGCTAGTCCAAGGTTCCTTCCATGAAAGCAGGACAACAAACATAGAAAGTAAAGCAACCTGGATTCATTCATACATGCTCAGGCTATATCTAGGCAGAACTAAGATGATCTTGAACACAAAATCTCACTATCTATCTATCTATCTATCTATCATCTATCTGTCTGTATATCTATCCATCTCTTTGATTTGGAATGGAAGACCTCAGTCATATGATCTCACTCTTTGTCCTCTACTCAAGCTGTACCCAAACTGTCCCAAGATGATCCTGAGACCAAGCATGGCTCTACCTGTTTGCTTCATTTTCACACAGCTTTTCTTACCACAGAGTCATTCACACGAGGAAGGAGCCGAGTTAGGGGAATCTGGTGGGGTCCATCTTCACTGAGCTCCAGTTCACTTGTTATATTTTTCCTTTAGTAACAAAGGTGTAAACTGTCATACACTTCCCACTCCCTGAGGTCTTCATATGACTGACTAAGTGTACTTATTTCACTCATCCTACTAACAAATCGTACAGAATATTTCCAAACACATATAGCCTTATAGTGTGCTTTTATAATCTTTGAAACAAATATGTTTTGTGTTTTTAGTGTATCAGTTACTTAACCTAATACATCTCCCTATGCATATCAACTGCTTTATCTCCCAATTAAATTATCTCCCAAACTCATCACATATTTTTTGAAATATTGGCCAGAAGGTCAATCCCTCTATTCATGCCTCCTCACTTTGGAGGGGTCCTCTGAAGAGAATTTTTCAGAGCTGGTTTTTCAAGCTCCATAAAATGTGTGACTTTCGCTCTCAGAGGGCACACTAGGTAGCCCTGTTGTGAAGCTTCTATTGACAATTTGCAGAAAAACTGGCCACTCCAACAAGGACCAGGAGTCAGATGCAGATCAATTTTCATGAGGCAGAGAAAAATATGGTGCTCCCTGTGCAGCTGGCAGGTTGTCATCCCTTCTCAGAAGACATTATTACATCTTTCGATGACAGGGAGACAAGGACCAGAGTATTTGCGCCCCTCTTCTTTCATCTCTTCTGAAAATCATGTCTCTCGCATATTTGGAGAGGGCAGTATCTTTTCAAATTGCGTCACTCCAATAGAATGACACTTTCTCCTTTTTGATGACCTCTTCAGGGCTATCTATTACAATACAATAGTATCTGATGGGACAAGCAGAAGAAGCCAAGTAGTAGATGGCCTGGTGTTACAGAAAAGTACTATAAAGACAGAATAAAGTTCACACCATATTTCCAAAATGTCATAGTTAGAAGGGAATTTAGGACTATCTCAATCCAATAAGTTCATATGTCAAATGTGAAAAAGGACTAAATGGTTTGCTCAAAGTCACACTCTGTGAAGAGGTAGGAATTAGAACCTATCTCCTGGCTCCCAGCACTCTTTCCATTAATGCCCTCCCCCACTGCCTCCATCGGCAGAACAAAGCATTCTACAAGTCAACCACAATTCCAGCATCACATCATGCTAAATAAAAGAAGTTGAGTCATTTGGATTTTTGATGTCGCTCTGAAGTGTTCTAAATGTTTATTTTATGAATATTGTTATGACTGTGATTTGGGTTTTATTCTTTAGCAATTTGTTTATATTAAATGGCAGCACCAACATTTATTTTCCTGGTACAAAACTGTCTTTCTCCCAAATGTTGGTCCAGGAATTGTAAATGATTTATGTCTGGTCATTGAGCCTCTCACAACAAATCACATTAGCCCCAAAGCAGGCAGACGTTGCCATATCTTCCTCTGAGTCAGTGCCTGGATCCAGGGGACCAGATCTCCTACCTGATACAGCAGACAGATAAGCTGTGTTCTGGCATTTCAGGTCCTCAGAAGGAGACTAGCAAACACAATTAATTCAAGCCAAATTCTTTTAGTATTCTCCTTTCTCTGTGCAGACAATAATACCTGTCTTACTAAACTATTGAAAAGATGAAAGATGATATATATAGAGTGCCCGGCACCCTGGTAAAAATCAATAGACAGTAGTTTTAATATGTATAATATTTTTGCTTTCTTTTATTTCAACATGGTTTTGCACAACTTTTCGTGCACACGTAACATCTTTCAGATAATTTTATATCTAGTTGTTAATAAAATGCTGATGTCCTCGCCAATATTTATATTCACCTGTTCTAAAGGTCTCTGCAAAACCCCTACCAAGGCTCATTCATTTCTAGCTCTCTCTCTCCTTTCTTTCTGTTTTTTGGTATTTTTTAAGGTTTATATTTTTAAGGTGTTCTATGTGACATTTTTGAAATACATATACTTTATAAAATGGTTACCATGGTCAAGCTAGCATATCCACCCTCTAACATAGTTACGTGGGAGAGGGGTAACACTGGAAATCTACTCTTTTAGCAAATTTCAACTTGAAGCATATATTATTATTATTATTATTATTATTATTATTATTATTATTATCCATAGTCACCGTGCTGTGTGTTATTGCTCTAGAACTTATTACATTGGTCAAAGAACTTACTTACTTTACAACTATAAGGTTGTATCCTTTTACCAATATCTCCTTTTTTTGCCCACCCTCTATCTCCTAGTAACAGTGATTCTGTTAGAGGTCCCCTTTCTTCAGAGTCCACATATTGAGAGGTCATGCACTATTTGTCTGTCTGTGCCTGACTTACTTCATGCAACATAATGTTTTCCAATAGAGAGTATAGTAGTGCTTTTTGTTGTTGAGAGTACTGCATGCTCACCATAGTCTTGACAAAGGATCAAAAAGTATACATTGGAGGAAAGATAGCCTATTCAACAATTTCCTTCTTTTTTAAGGCTGAATAATATTCCATTTTACATATATATACGCCACATTTTCTTTCTCTACTCATCCATCTATGGACACTTAGATTGTTTTCTTATCTTGGCTATTGTGAATCTTGCTGGCACTTTGACCACCATTGCTGTCCTCCTTCCTCCACTAGAGACTTTATTAGACCCAACATGACCTAGGAAAATTATTCAGAAGCAATCTGTTTTCTTCCCATGTTCTTCAGTAAACACAATGATGGCAAGCTGTGGTTTCTGCCCTTCTTTAAGCAGTACAGTTGATTCACAGTACAGATTCTGCGGTCAATTTGACAGCTCCAGTTTTCTGCCAGGCTAAAGAGAATGGGTTGGGTGGTCGATGTTATTGCTGCTGCTGCCCTTGGCATTGTTGTGATTTTTGTAGTTAACATTGTTGTGATTTTGTTGTTGTTGAGACTATATGTCATACATAAATTTTACCAAAGCAATAAATTTGACTTGCGCTCCGAACTATGAGAGTGCTTTGTTCTTTCAGATTACCCTTTATCTCACGACTGGCTTCCTGAATTAATTAGAGTGAGCTTTTAGCATAAACTTTTAATCACATAAATTCACATAAGGATTTTCAGGTATATTTCGTCTTTATTTCTTATTATATTATTATAGTTCTAATCAAAGAGCACAGGAATCTGATGTATACAAATGGGTGTAAACATTACAGTTGGAATTTATCAGAGTGTTGTAAAAATGTTTTCTTTCCAAATTAGATTATTTCAAAACAGATCTTGATTTCCAGATTTTAAAGTTATGAAACAAGAAAGTAAAATGAAGGGCTAAACAGTCAAGGGATTATCTTAAAATCTGCATTTTCCTTAGCGACTCTGATAGATTCACGCTCTGTTTGGTCATAAACTCAGAACTAAGTTGCGGGGATAGGAGGAGGAAATCTAAGCATTCCTCGCCTGGTCACTCTCTCAGATGCACTCAGAAATCAGGGCCGGCTCGGAGGACAAGGGTTTTGCATTTCCCACTAGGCGACCCCAGTCTTCAGAAGAAACCCGGGGTTGGGGAGCACATAACTTACTTCCCTGTCTCTGTCTTGTATGTCAGATAAAACGGGAGTAATCCGGCTGAACAGTTTGCGCTCCCAAACTCAGAATCCAGCGGAAGCCGCTTTAATTCCACTCAGGTTTTCTGCAAGCTACCTTGAAAGACTGATGGGTGAATTTGCCCCAGTGAATTAATTTCCATTCCTCTAATCCTGGCGGAGCTCCTACTAGTGTACGTGGCATGCTGCTAATTACCGAAGAAAATAACTTTTTTTTTTTAACCTTTGGCCCTCAGCACAGCTCCAGACACTTTCCACAACCTCGGAGTTAAGTGGGGAATAATCTCCTCCTTCGCTTTCAGGACAGACTGACCTCTAAAGCAAGGCTTGAAATTGCTCGCGGCTACTGGCGCGCCCTCTGGGTGTGGTCTCCCGTTAGCGCCCCACAGTATCGGCCTGCGGTTTGTAGCTAAGATCTCGTACTGTGGAACTGTCTGCTCTCAGGGCTGAAGACACACAGCGCAGCCCGGAGTAGAGTTCTGAACGAGCAGAGTGACGTGGCCACGAAATCTGCTTCTAGAGTGGTCAGTTCCTAACCATTTTGCGGTCACCGTTGCATGGCTGAAAGCCGTGAGTTCTTCGGAAACTGTACACCTACTTACGAACGATTTCAGGAAATTCTTGCATTAGAAATCTCTGGCCTGAAATAGGAAGTCATTTCCGAGGAAGTATTTGGCGCCTGAGCGCTAACAGGTTTCTACAGTTGCCCCAAACGGCAGTAGCCCTAGCGCCGCGCGCACTGTGGTGGCCGCACCTCGGCCTTCGCTAATTCATCACGCAGCTCAGCAGGAAAACTCAAGCCAGGGCTCAGAAGCAAAAGGCTGAAAGCCCGAAAGCTTGCTACTGAGTCCTGGGACTCCGCCGTCCTGAGCCCAGTCCCGCGCGCGACTGGTGTTTCCAGGGACTGTGTCGGGACGCTCGCCGGCATCCTCCCGGGCAAGTCCTTGCAGTCCCGGGTCTCGCCGCTTCCCGGCCGGCGAGCCCGGAGAGACAAAATCTCAGAAACCAGGTCCAATCTCGAGTTTTAGTTCCCTCACGGTAGTACTTCCCAGAAGTTAAGGAGGAAACGCACTAAGCGCATCTTGGAAGTTTGAGCGTGGAAGCCACCAACCCACCAGGGAGGAGAGGCGGCGCGAGGCAAGTCTTTCCTAGGAAATGGCCAAGCTTCCTGGAGATCGAGGACACAGGTGCAAAAGGGACCCAGGGAAACCTCGAGCTCCGTCTCTGGCCACTCTCCGTGTCTCAGCACCTTCGGGGGATGGTTTTTGCTTTGCCCAGGAGAAACAGGAAACCTGAGTCTTTGCAAACTGTCTCTTCGTCCCCAGATGCTGCTGCTGCGCTCTCAGCACCGTGGGCGTCTGGACAGGGCGCTCCGGTCGCGCTCTGCGCGCTCAGACCTGGGATCTGGGGAAGCGGAGAAGATTCGCGGTCCCTATCCTAGCTGCAGCGGGCGGCAAATGCCCGGTCCGGATCGCGATCTTTCCGTGCCCGCCTGAAGCTGAACGCTCAGGTTGAGCTGTCTCCAAAAGGGTGGGCTGAGTGTGAACAGGAGGGGGATCATGCCTAAATGGGTGCAACGCACGCTCCGAGCTTGAGAGAGTGTGAGATATAGAGATCACCATCCTAGTGGAGTGTGGATGCAATGGCAGAGAATCGCTGGCAGGCTTGGGACACTTTCAGGAGTGAACCTCTAAGGAATCCTCTGTGTGTCAGAGTCCCAGGTGTCCGTGCTTCCAGGAGTGGACACAGTAAGGAGTTTAGAGACCGTAAGGAGTCCATGTGTGGATGAGGGTGATTGGAAGCCAGCGAGCGTTAGGACCAGCAGAGACTCCACAGCACTGTCAAAGCTGCCTGCTTTTAGTCCAGGACCTAAGTGCAAAGGTGGGGTACTGGCCAGAATCAAATGCCATTGGGACATCTTGGCAAACAGCAGCAGGAAGCAAATGGGCAGCTGTGCAAATGGCTCAGGCAGGCTGACTAATGAGAGGTGATTGATGGCGGAGGAAGGGGGAGAACTAGCGGTCTAGATGGAGGCTTTGGAAATTTCTTTCCCTTGCACCTCACTCCTCTGGCTCAGCTGGACATCAGACCCCTCCACACACACATAATGGATCTGAACAGCACCCTGGGACTGCCGAGTTAGGGATTCGGAAAGTATTAATAGAGATCTTACAGTGGAATAACCGAGTTCATCCCAGGAAACTCTTCTAGATCTCTGCCTAGTGGCGTCCCTGTGCAGGGATACCTCTTAAGACATTCTTTGAAGATGGGACTGTGGTCATTGTTTCAAAGATTAATCCACTGAGGCTCTGTGAAGTAGCTTGTCCTTCAGCACAGAGCCTGGAATGGCGCAGCTGGAATCTAATTCATATCTCACAAAGTTCCTGTTTCCAGCTGCACCTCCCAGGAGCCTGGCCCCTCTGTGGGTGATACCAGCTGCTGGAATCCAAACTTCCATGTGGCCAGAGAATCCATGCCACTGCTCTAACCCTCCAAGCTTCAACTGGGCAAGGATCTGGGGTCAGACCTGGGGGAGCCAGGAGTCCCGGCAGCCCTGGATCCTGCCAGTTCAGACCGCACAGCTGTTGTTGGTGTGGGCGAATGTTTGAAGCCAAACCGGAATGAAGAGGTGAAATCAACCGCGACGTTAAACGGTACTCAAATTCCTGTTCAATTTAAGGGCTTTTCTCGTTGATTTCCCCATCCCCCCCCACTTCCCTCAGTGACCTCAATGCAAATATAAGTGGGACCAGTGCACCAGCCTGACGCAATCTGGCTGGGGCACGGGCCCCTTCAGCCCATTGGCTGCCTATGCTGGGGACCCCTCCCGAGCCACAGCGGCGGCTGGAATAAGAGAAGCTGCAGGCTGGGAGAGGCACCCAGACACTGCCCAGCCCAAGTGTTGCCTCGACTTCCGAAGGGCTCTAGCTGACCTCCGCCACCGAACCCTCTGCTCCAAGACATCGCCGACCAGGTGAGCCCCAGCTCTCTGCACAGGTGTGTCCTATTTTTCTCTCTCCCCTCCCCCTAGTCCTCTCTCGCACCATTAGTCTATTTCCCTCCTACTCTCAGTCTCTCTGTCCACTTCGGTCTCCAGAGCCTGTTCTTCGTCAGAGTCTCTGTTAGTCAGCAGTTCATCCCAGACTCCTGCCCCAGGTAGGATCAGATAGTGTTAGTCCCAGGCTCCTTGCTCGTCGGGTCACCGGCTGCCAATCTCGGGACGCTTGGGCTCCCCAGTATTGCGCTTGCAGAAGGATGCGGGGGGAATTTTCTGTGGATAGTGCTTTCGGTAATCGCGTCAGATGCCTCGTGTTCCCAGGGAAATTGGCTCAGACCCTGGGCCAGAGCTAATGGGGGTCAAGTGAGCGCACGGACTGAACTGCAGGCACCCTAAATTGCAAGCTCCACTTGGAGCTCTGGGAATAGAGAGGTCTCTATGGACCCAACTTCCACCTGTTAAACTTGGTTCTTGCAGGCAATGGAGTTGCCAGAAGGTGGAGCAGCTGAACACTAGAAATGGTCCTTCAATTTCTCAGATTGTAATTATAGAAATTCTGGTTCTTTACCTACCCTCTCCTTCCCTTCCCTGAGGGTATTTGAAAGCTCACACAGAAAGGCAGCCCGAGCAGTTATTGTGACATGAGCTCTTAGAGTTTCCTCAAGACGTGACCAACAGGTTTATGTAGCATTTGGTGGAGAGAAGAAGACTGAGAATTCCCACCCCCATCTGTCCCATCTAGCTCCTCCCACTTGCACACTGTGCAGACTACCTGCCTACTGGACCTTCTGATGGTCCACTTTGCTGATGAGGAATCGAAGATGAAGGGAAATGTCTGAAGCCAGGAAATCAAGAAGAGCCAGACAGAAGCAGACAGGAGGCCAAGTCTGACCTCACAGAACTTCAAGCTGGTGCCTGAGATGTCATTCTTCCCTTGCAGGGAGACGTCATGGGCTTCCAGAAGTTCTCCCACTTCCTGGCTCTCAGCATCTTAGTTCTGTACCTATCGGGCAGCCTGCATGCAGCACCTTTCAGGTAACACAGCATGAAGCCAGGAGGGCCACTCCTCTGCTCTGGTGTGACTGGGGGTGTTGGGGGGAGTTGTGTGTGTGTACATGCACGTAAGTTCATTGTAAACTTTTTCTGACATAATAATTTATGGTGCACAATTTACAATACTCTAATACACAATACTCTATTACAAATTCCACAGACTCTATTAACTCTTGCAAAATGCCTTTGTTGCTTTTAACCCAACTTTTGTATAAGTAGCTAACCTAGTTACCCAACCAGCTATCATTTGAGAAACGAATTCTATCCTACTCTAGTTTACAAAAAAATTCTTATCAAATCTGTTATGTAATGTGTTGATCTTTTTCTCACCTACATACAAATTAAAATTATTAAATGTGAACCTTATTTAGATTCAACACTAATTGTAAGTTTTATCATTTAATTTTTAGTAATGGTTACACCTAACACTTAGATCACAAAATTCCTGAAAATTTAACCAGCAGCTTTCATAAGCCTATGTGCACTGACTCCAGTCTAACACAGTGCTTGGAGGCCACACCAGTGCCTGGCTTCCAAAGAGGACAAAGGCCTCCAACCTTGTCTTCTGGGAGTTGAGGTAGCCACATCCTCAGGGGAAGAAGCAGGGACCAGGAAGCCTGGCTGCTTGTCCTGGGTAGGGGGAAGCAGCAGCTCAGAGCCCACACTCAGTTTGCTTCCCCTATCAGGCCGGCTTTGGAGAGCAGCCCAGACCTGGCCACACTCAGTGAGGAGGAAGCGCGCCTCCTGCTGGCCGCACTGGTGCAGGACTATGTGCAGA
>PVJO010009020.1:0-71898 GCA_004026905.1 Hystrix cristata | reverse complement strand
TCAGAAATGTAATCAGAAATTAACTGAACAACGTTATTCAAGTAAAAGAATGAAGACATTTTCAAATACCTATCAATTTTTAGGAAGTTATTAGAGGTTATTTTCACGAAAACAAAAAGAGTTTGTTTTGAAACATGGAAGACTTGAGATCCAGGAATCTTAAGAAGAGCAGTCAGGGGACAGTCCAGATGAGCACTACACAGGAGGCCTAGAGGCAGCCCCAGCCACCTGGAGCAGAGGACCGAGCTAGGGGACCAGCTTCAGGGGACACAGCTCAGCACACTGCAGATTCAGAAGCCAGCACTGTGACATCACCAGGGAAATAAGCAAACTGAGCCAGGAAAAAGAAGACAAAGAAAAAGGAGAAAGCGGTTATTAACTACGAAAAAAATCACAAACAAACAAGAAACTGTTACAGAAAAGAAAGAAAATCATGATATACTACTTCACTTGGTAGCTAGTAGTATGGGTATAGCCATAATAACACAGTGATATTGATTACCGAGTTAACGATATAGGAAGGTAAGATAGGAGAACTTGTATCCAATACAGCCAAATACTCATCTCTCATTTTATAAAAGTCAGTATAGCACTCTCCCCTTATCTACAGGGGATAAGACCCCAATGGATGCCTGAAACCAGACTGTACGGAATCACACGCAAAACATCTTTTTTCTTATATAGTATACCTTAGATAGTTTAACTTATAAACTATACGTAGTACAAGATTAACAGTAATAACTTCTAATAAAATAGAACAATTATAACTCTATATGAATTATTTCTGAAATTTTCTATTTAATGTTTTTTAGACCACAGTTGACCAGGGGCAACTAAACTCATGGAAGGTGAAGCGTAGATAATGGGGGACTGGTTTAGTTAATGTCTAAATAGCACTATAAGCATATTAGTGAGAAATGAGGGCAAGATCACAAGCAAAAAAACAAAAACACCCAGGTAAAATAGCTTAATACAGTTATTTCTGGGGAGCTCAAGCTAATGGGGAAGCAGAATGAGGACAGAATTTCACTGAAAGTCTTTTAAGAATAATTGAATTCTTTAAAAATGTACATGCATATTGATTTTATACAAATTTAAAATGAGGTAAAAAGGAAGAGAAGCATACTTAGTGACATGTTATTTGCATAAGAGCTAACAGCACACAAATTGACAGTCATACCCAGCTCAGCCACAAGTAGACCACTTGCAGTGGTTTGAATATGAGTAGTATCCCCTGAAGATCCATCTGTGAGAGGCTTTGCGCTGTGGGCAGTTCTGTGGACCTTTAGGCAGCAGGGTCTGTAAAGGAGCTGCACCTGCAGGGATTCTGGGAACCTGCCCAACCTCCTCTCTCACTCTGTTTTCTGGATCGTGGTGTAAGCATTCACTCCAATACGAACATCTACCATGATGTGTGGTCCTTACCAGAGACTTAAAGCAACTGGACTTGAACCTCCAAAGCCACAAATCACATAAACTTTTTCTTCATAAGTAGCCTGCGTCAGGTATGCTGTTATAGTAATAGAAAGCTGGCTACTACACTTCTGCACAGTACCTTTAACATGTGTGGGAAAACCCAAAGCATGCCAATAAGTTCACACCATGCAACTGATTTCTAGCTCTGTGTATTCGCTTTGTACAGCATCAACATATGGCCCATAAGTACTTTTCTAAGAGGAAGGCAAGTGGGATCCTGATCATGCCCTGCACCCCAGGGGGTTGTATGGTTTGGACTGCTTTCTTTGAAATTTTTAATATCCCTGCTGAGGTTTACTATGGGTCTTCCCCATGAGAAGTCAGGTTTACTATGGGTCTTCCCCATGAGAAGCTTGGTTTCCAATGCAGCAGCGTTGGAAGGTGGAATCTGGTGGGAGGAACTTGGGCCATGGAGGCAAAGCCCTCATGAATGGGTTAACACCTCTGGTGCATGTGCAAGTTCTCACTCTCATAAGAATGGCTCAGTTACTATGACAGTGGGTTGTTACAGAGTAAGCCCATCTCTCGTGTTCTCCCTCTTCCACACATTCCCACTTGCCCTTCCAATTTCCATCATCAATTGAATCAGCTTGAAGTCCTTACCAGAAACAGGGCAGATGCCACTGTCATGCTCTTGGATTTCAGGGCCACCAGAATCTTGAGCCAAAGCAAACCTCTTTTCTTTGTAAGTTACTTAGCCTTGGGTATTCTATTATAGCAACAGAAAATGGGCTAAGACACACCCACTCTGGCACCTAGAAAGGACAGATTTCCGGAGGGGTCCCCGTACCATGTCTCCCGTTTGGGAGCTCTCCGACCCTGTATTCCATGGGCCTGTGGCTGGTGAGTCACTCCCCCACCAGGCTATGTGGTATTTCTTGCACAAAATTGACTGAGACTGGGCTACCAAAGTGGTGTTGACAAGCCCATCTGAGATGAGTCAATTCTTTAGATAGATAAGAGCCTGATAAACAAATATTTGCCTGGGGCTGTACACATCCTGTAGGTGACCCTTCTGTACAGCCAATCTATGCCAAAATCAAAGTTAAACATTTCTCAAATGACTGGCAAGGGACAGGGATTTAGTCCATGGGGTTGGGAAAACGAGACTTAGCGGCAAACTAAGTCAACATATAAATCAACAAGGAGAAAGAAGCCCTTGTATTCAGCTTGTCATATCTACAGGTAATGTGAAATCAAGAGGGACGCAAACACCAGGGCAGATCGCATTAGGATCCAAGACCATTTCATCGGATTCATTAGAAGGACAAAATCCACAAGGATACCATTCCAGGGAATACATTAAAGTTCTGCATTTGGGTTTGGAGAAAAACGTTTTTAAATAAGCTGGGGAATTCCTTGTTGGGTAAGAGCTGACGGAGGAGGTTCACAGTACCATAAGTTCAGTATGAGTCAACAGTACGATGTGGCTTCTGATAAAGGAATTGACACAAATGCTGCAGAAGAAATCAGTGCATCGAAGGCTCCACTGCAGGACACACAGGGCTGACCACACGGAGGCCAGAGGACAAGTGCCAGGGCAGGAAGACTGACTGAGGGACCTCAGGCAGGGGATTCCGCAGAGGAGACACAGCCAGGAGTAAATGAAAGCCACTTTTGAGTATTTAAAAGGTTTCTGGAAGGATAAGCAGGAGACTGGGGGAAAATAAAGGAAAACAACAAGAGTCATCAGAAAGACCGTATTGTCGCAGGGTTGAGGATTTAGCTCAGTGGTAGAGCGCTTGCCTGGCGAGCGCAAGGTCCTGAGTTTGATCCCCAGAAAATGCTCCCCCCAAAAGAACGTATTATCTCAACAGGACAAAGAATATTATGGCACTTAAGGCCACCTAACATAGCGGATGGTTAAGAAGCTGGGAGCTCCTCGGGGATGGGAGAAGTGGCCGGCGGGAAGCTAACTTGCTGACCGGGTCCTCGCAGCAAGAGTGCCCACTCTGAGAGGAAGGCGGGACATCAGGCCATGCAAATCCAGATGCTGAATATCCGCTAAGCCCTTTCCATCAGCTCCACTGATGCCATTTTGTGCAAGCTGGAGTTCCAGGTTTCCCCCTACCATGGCTGCCCTTGCCTGGCCATGTCCCAGGGACTTCCCTCAAGTCTGACACATACAGCCAGATATGCCACTCCAAGCTAGATCTCAGAGCCCTGGTGAAACCCAAAACCTGAGACTGCTCACAGTGAAGCCACCCTCGGTCTCTGTAAAGATAATTACTGAACGGGCCATGACAATGGGAATAAAAAACCCGTCACACACTTTTCTCCTGTAAATCTATACTTTAGCGTTATAGTAGTTGGCTGGGGGATACAGGAAGTAATCTTTGTGCCTACCCAATTGGTTTACCAGTTTCTAATTGGTGTCGCATTTGCCAACCGAGTGCAGCATTGACCAGCATAAGAACTGTATGCAAGAACAAAGCTGAAATTCAAAACGAAATGTTTGCAATTTCAAAACAGAGAATTGTGTACTACAATCTTTGGATCTCAGAAAGACGTAACATTGGCCTGTATATGGCAAAGAAAAACAAAGTGGTACTGCTGGTGTCAACATGTCAACATGCCACCATGATGGAAATATTGACAGAGAAACTTCCACAAAATTGAAGCCCAAGATGGTAACTTTCCACAACAAAACCAAAGGTAGACGAGATGTTGATGAATTATACAGCAATTATGATGTCACTCAAAACACAAAGCATTGGCCAATGCTTGTGTTTTACTCAATCCTAAACATGTGTGGGATAAACAGTTTGATAGTTTACAAAGAAAATAACAAGTGCACAAGAAAACTACACACACAAAAAATTGTGGAGCACACTGGTGAGCGGACAGGTGAAGAGGCAGGCCCAGCATCACAAAAACCCACTACAACAACGGGAAAATCAAAAAGGTGTCAACTTTGCCCTACAAAAAAGGGCAGGAAAACAAAACATAGGTCCTATCAGTGTAAGCAAGACATGTGTAGAACATACAGTTTTAATGTGTGAAGACTGCCTGGAGGTGACAGTTGTAGCAAAGACTATTTCTGTGGTAGACTTTTGTTTGTGTTTACATTGTAGTTCACAGAGGAATTTATTTCTGGTGTTACATTTTAGGTTTTGTAAGCAAGTACACACCTGGTGTGAAAGCATTGATGTTTATCCCAAACATGCAATCCACGTAAAAAATGTAGTACTTTACTTTATTGACACTTTATGTTCCTATTCACTACACAATGTATAATATAATAAGAACCTTCTGACAAATGTCCTACAAAAAGGCCAAGAAAGCAAAACGCACGTGGTCAGTGTAAGGGACACGTGTGTATGGGACGTGCTGTTGTCATGTGTGAAGATGGCCTTAGGTGTGATAATTGAAGTAAAGATTATTTTTGCTATGGAGTTCTATTGGTATTTTCATTGCAGTTCACATAGGAATTTATTGCTGTTGTTATTTTTTAGACGCAGTACACCAAAAAACAGTGGATGTTGAAAATTTTGATGCTTTGTTATAAACTCAATAAACATAAAAAATTCAATACTTTATTTTTTTATATTTTCCTATTAAATACTCATGGGTTTAATATACTAAAACTCATAAAATTAAAATAATTCACCAACTGAAATGTTAAAAAATAATAAATGAGGGTATTATATACCCATGATTGTGCACTGATTAGGGTTATGCTCCAAAGGGTACTGAAAATTAGTCTCTTTTCCTGGTAATTGTTACTAACATTTATTAGGCATCTGCTATCTATCAGTCATTCAACTGCATTATCACATTTAATCTACAACTCAACATAATGGTACAGATGCTATTTTTTAATGGTCTCTTTTATGCACAAAATATACTAACTAGTACAAGTGATTTTCTAAACAGTAGGAAATCTTTCTGTGGAAAGGAAAGCAATCGCCTCCTACAGATAATACTTTCTATACTCCTTTAGATATAGAACTGCATCTGGTTTCCACTCAATCAGGCACCTTTCTTATCCTGTTTTGCAGCTATCTTCCCAAAGCATCTGATATAGAATTTAAAACTAATACCAGGATACAGCTCCATGAAAGTCACAGAGCTTTTTGGAATAGTGACATCTTCAACTAAAGGATGAATGAAGGCCCAACAGGAAATTGTACTTTGTAGGTGGTAGGCGCTGTCTCCCTGGCTCCAAGTTGGAGGAAAGAATTCTTTTACTTTGAATGCAGGAGCTACAGCTTCACTTTATGCGGACAGCATAAAACTTGTTCTACGCAAGCTGCTCCAATGTCCACATCCATTCCCACCCCCACCCTGCACACAAAACCCCTTTTCTACTTTGGCTGGTAACATGAACCTCCTCCTTTCCAGGGGCAAATCTGTGGGTATCTGAGCAACAGCATCGAATCGGTAGCATACAAGCTCTGGAAACTGTGTGCATTGAATTGAGCCCTGGGGCTGAAATAACCTACAAATTATTTCCATAATCATGGTTGATCTCTCTTCTTTAACCTCACCCCCTACACACACAGGTTTCTTTCAAATTCGGCCCCTCTACAGTTATGTGGATTACAATAAGTAGAAGGCAGAAAATGCCTTCATGGATCCCAAACAGCAGTAATTTCCTCTGAAAGGTTCATTTTGTGCTTTACCCCACATAAGTAGCATAAAAATTTCCCATAACAAGAAGACACAGAGGTTTCCTTGAATAAGGTCTTATGTTGCCACAAAAGAATTCTACACAATGTGACCTATTGGATACTTAGATTCTTACCAGCAATTTTATGGCCCTGAAAGTCCTTTCAAAAGGAATTCATACCATCACTTCTCGGCCTTTTAGCTAAGATCAAGTGTAGGAATTCATAGCAGAGGTGAGTAAAGAGCAAAAATATTAGATAATCACCCAACCTGCATAGTGAGGCAAAAATGGCCAGTATTGGGTTTTGATTTGGAAATATTGTCATTGAGAGGTTGAATTCAAAAGATGAGAAAAAGTTGGTCACTTTTGAGGCTACTCACTGATTTTTGTCCATGTCCTTCTCAGAATCAATAGTGACACTAATAAGATAAATAGTACCTCAGACAAAAGGAGACTTTGAGAAAAGAGAGGCTTCATTTAAACCCAATTCTGACATTTGTTAACTGTATAACTCAGTGTTTGTTCTGCCTTTATAAACCTCAGTTTCACCAAGTGTGGTACATAATCCTTATCACTATAGTAAAATATGGGTACACAATCAAAGTCACCACAGTTCTAAGAACTAAATGTGACTCACATTGTGAAACACTCCTAAAGTGGTGGCACACAGTGAGGGCGCAGTAGAAGAGATTTGCCGGTGCCACATAGTGCTGCTGCTGATAAAGTATTTGGCATGTCCTCACTTGCAAGACTTCCAATTAATAGATATAAAGGTAGGCCAGATGCAGAACACCAACAGGTTGCAAGGTATATAGACGGATACTTCCATGACCTTGGATCATACACATTTTCAAAATAGGCTGCACGAAGTATCGCCTAGTAGGAAAGACTTGGGAAATGAGACTACACTAAAATAAAAAGTTTCACTACAACAAAGAACACTTTTAAGAGAGCACAAAAATAATACAGACTAGAAAAAGACATTTACAATAAATATAATGAGAGAATATAAAAAACATGTAAAGAACTGCCATGAATTATGAAGAAAGAAAAACCCAGTGGAAAAAAGTACTTCACAAAAGTAGACGATACTGAAATGGCATTCAACACAGTCACACTGAAGCTTGAAAAAGAAAAACCTGATGATACCAAATGCTATTGAGAATACTGAACAAGCAGAATTCTTCTGGGCTGCTGAAAGAAGTATAAATTATTTTAATCATTTTGGAAATGGTTTGACAGTATCTGGTAAACTTGAACATGTGCCTAGACCATGATCCTGCAATGCAATTCCCGGGCATATACCCAACAGAAATATGGACAGATGCACCCTGAGAATAGGTACAAGAGTGCTCATAGAACATTGCTCATGATTCCTCCACCCTGGGAACAAACCAAACATACCGATGGAAAGGCTGCCATATGCCCAGTTGGTTTGGGACTGTCTCAGTTTGTACCTGTTATCCTGGCATAATTATTAAAAGTGTCGAGTTTCTAAAGTGTCTTTGTAAATGCCATCAGCTTCAATGGGGAAGTAAGAACCTCCAAAAGCCATTTCTCCACAAAAGTCATAAGAAGACCGGCCAATATCATCAAAACCAACTTTTTCAGTATTGCAGAAGTTATATAAGTCTTGCATCAATCCAGAGAGTGTTTATTAAAGAGAAATGGCCAAATCCTGATAAAAGCAGCAAATTTTGTTTCATCTTAACTTGTCATATTACTGTCTCCATCTCCCCATCTCTACAATCTCACAGAAACCAGTAGCCTAGCAACCACTGGCCACAAGGCTCTGTGGAAACCGGGCTGAAAGCTAACGCAGAGTTGCAAAACTGGCTGCCTGAGCACTGAAGATGTGCTTCAACCTACATCACTATGTCTTTGGAAAAGGGTGGGAAATTTACTGCTTCTAAGGCGATCATTTACTGACCGCTGAACTAGCCGAGCAGAGACTTCAGTGGTCATATATGACAAAGCACAAAGCTTTTCCAGATTTCAGGGAAGTCACTACAAAAAGAAGCACCAGAAATAACAACAATCAAAAATCACAACAAATCCTGCAGGATTTGCCACTTTCTAGTATTTAAAATATAGTCTTCTACAGAAAAATGTGAGACGTGCAAAGAAGTAGTAAAGTACGATCTATACACAGGAAATGACACATCAGTAGAAACTGTCCCTGAGGAAGTCCAGGTGTTGAGTGTGCCAGACAAAGACTTTAAGTCAACTATTTTATGTTTATTAAAAGAAAGGACATCATGTCTTAAGAAGTAAAATATGAGAGTGATATCTCACCATGTAGACAATACAAATAGAGAAATATAATTTTTTTCAAAACCATATATAAATTCTAGACTTAAAATGTAAAATAGCCAGAAGGGCAGAAGGGTTCAAAAATAGATATGAGTGGACAGAAAATTTAATAAATGAATTTGAAGTAGATCAATTCATACTATTTAGTCTAAACAAGAGAGAAAAAAAGAATAAAGAGAAAAGAGTTTCAGAGAACTGTAGGACATTGTCAAGTATACTAATGTAAATCCAATAAGTGCAAAAGGAGATAAAAAGAGAGAAATAGGTAGCAAGACTGAAGAGATATCTAAAAACTTCCCAAATTTGACTTACACACACATGTGCATGGATGCAAATCTACATAAACAAGAAGCAAAGTAAACCTCAAGTAGAATAAATTCAGAGGCTGATAGCTACATACAGCATAATCAAGCTGTTTCGAGACAAAGACAAAAATCTTCAAAGCAGCAAAGCAACTCATCATATAAATGGGATCCTCGTATGATTAACAGCTAATTTCTCATCAGCAACTATGGTGGCTGGAAGGCAATGGGATGGATGACATATTCAAAGAACTGAAAGAAGACTGAGAATTGAAAATACTTTATCCACCCAAACTATCCTTGAAAAAAAAGGAGAAATTAAGTCATTCTCAGATAAATAATGTCCTGATTTACATGATGAAAGTCATGCTCACTCTACTCAATTAATAGGCTGATGTGTGCACGTGGGTGGAAAGTATCTTACGCAGTGCCTGAAATTTCCATTCCTTCTCTTGTCTCATGGTCACACATTTACAACATAACAGTTCGTTGAATGGCTAATTTATGTTTTATGCACTCTTTTTTCTGTGTGTTTTACTTCACAAATTTTTAAAAAGCACAAGGGCTTTGTGTTTAAACAAAATTACCACTTTATACCAAATTACCCAAAAAGAAATAGCATTAGAGGCCAAAGCCACAGCTTGATGAAATAAACCATTTCTTTCCTCTGTGTGTTTGCTTTGACTCTTTTCTTGCATGGAAAGTTTTCACTGTCCATTTCACCCAATTTATCCCTCTTCTTTCTTAGTATTTACTGGATAGCCTTGCAACATTTGCTCCTGCACTTATCTCTCCACTATATGTGAATACTTTTAAGGGTAGGAACTGTGTCACAAGGCATTCTCAAGAACACTGTGCACAGAACATACACAGCATGAAATAAGGGTTTAGAAATTAATTCATTAGTAGAATAAATGAAGAAAGCTTTCTTAACTAAAACCACAAAAGGTACTTGCAGGATATGTTACAACCGAGCAAATTCAAAAGATTCTGCATAAAAGCAAATGTTAACCCTGAAGCAGGGAAGTATTTTTTAAATCAGTTTTGAGTCAAACTTCAAGAAACCTGGGTAGAAAGTTCTAATAAAATGAAAAAGAGAAACTATTTAGGAACAGCCAGTAATTTCTGGGATGTCATTATTTTATGATTAATATTAGAAGAGAACATATTATGATAAAAAGTTTTTGACAGCTCAAATCATATCTAAATTAAGGATCTCATGATCACTTTCTAAAGTGCTACACAAATGGCACAGAAACTACACTAAGAAACTCTTCAGCTCAAGCGAACACAAACCAGTTTCTCAAATCCATAATTCCACTCCAGCTTCACTCTGAAACCCTTTGGGAGAAGTCTCTCATTCCTGGAATTCATCACAGATGTTTACTTTGTTGTTCACCATTTTTGTGGCTACCATGAGCAACAGATAAATCCCAACATTAAAGTGAAGAAAAAAAAAAAAAAGGCAGGGTACTAAGATAGGAGAAGACATTGTCCCATTCAAAGGTTAGAATCATCCTACAGAGGAAGTGTACAACAAACCTGAAAGAGGAAGGCATCACCCAGTGAATTGCTGAGGCAGAAGACAAAGTCCTTCTTGGGGTGCTCAGGCACAGCCTGCACAATGCTGTTTTCCACCCAGACGGCGTGCTTGGGGATGCTGTTGTGGTCTATCCCGGACCTGCCGTCACTCTCATAGAAAAAGAGCGTGCACCCTGAGGAAAGAGAACAGGGGTCAGCGTGAGCATCTGGTACTTCAGCAATGAAAAGCCTGTAGTGGAAACTAGCACTTGTCCGGAAAGAGCTGGAAATGAAAGTGTGCAGAACCAGGAAGGAAAGAGAACGGGGTCTTGCTTGCACTAAGCACTTGCATGTGCCTAGAGAAAGGGAAAGCTCTTAAATCACATTTTTCTAAACTAGCAAAGCACTCCGTTACCGTTTAGATCTAAAATGTCACCCAAAAGCTGTATGTCTTCCGAACTGGGCTTTTGGAAATGACTGGACTATGTGGGTGCTTATACTCATCGGTGTGTTAACCCCACTGATGAGTTCATGGCTGAAAGTACTGTTAAGAAGTGGGGTCTGGTTGAAGGTGGGTCACTGGGGACATGACCTGGAAGGGTGTAGCCTTGTCCCTTCCCCAGCCCTCCTCCTCTGCTTCCTGGCTGCCATGGGTTGAAGCTTTCTTCAGCTATGTCCTTCCACCATGTCATTTCTGACTTGAAGCCAGATGACTTTGGACTAGACCCCATGAAATAATGGCCTAAAATCCTTTAAATTGCAGGTGTTGGGTGTTTTGTCCAGGTGATGGGAAAATAACTAATACACACTCCTTCACACACACTCTTGGGCTCTTTAACATCTTACTTTCTGTATTAGAATGTTTTGTTACAAATACCCTGACACAGAGGGGGTCTTGCATCTCCTTTGCCCAGTAGTGAATCCAAACCCAGTTCCACAGGTTCCACAAGACCAGAGGTGTATTTAGCACTGTGTAAGACAGGAGGTCAGACTGTTACTTTGGAGTCCATTCCCAAGATGTGCAATCAGTAACCTCTAGAAAATAGAGAGGATTTGTGGACCACACCCCTGGTGGAAACAATATACAACAGTCTTCGAGTGTGTTCAGAACAAGCAAAGAAATGATACATTTTTAGTCTCAGATTTTATCTGTACAGTTTATACAGTTTTTTTTTCCTAGAAATAAACCATGTCCTTGTTTCTTCTGAAAGAGGAAATGTATGACACACATAGCAGGTCTAGAGGAAGCCAGAATCCTAGTTCATACTTAGTTACGCCATGAAAGTAGTGTGACACCAGCAATAGAAATATTTTGTAGATCTGTGAAAAAATGACATCAATAGATATCCTCCATTATTGTCTGAACTAGAAACTCACTTTACTAACAATTACTAGTTGAACACTTACACTCAACTAATCAAAACCAATTTTAGAGAAAGCCTGAGTACAACTGTAGACTCTTCCCCAACTTCAACAGAAGATACTCAGTGAACTTTCACCATCTTCCTTACTACAAGCAAGCACTTCTGTTTACATGAACTGCAAACCCCTTGAAAGTACAATCTATTTGGTTAAAATAGGAGTCTGTAAAGAAAAATTATTCAAATGCAGTAAGTACTGTAGAATGACATAGCTCAAGGGAAACATCACAATGGTTCAAAAGCAATTTTTTTCTAGCCCATAATATGTCACATTACCATGTAGTAGCTGCTAAATGCAACGTCCCTAACACAGCTGAATGTAGCACCCTAGTACATTTCTCATTTCACATTTTCTCCTGTTGGCACGACCTAACCACGGGCTTTGCTGCCAGCCCCTCACAGCACAGTGATCCTGAACGTTATGATATGGTACTTATTGTCTTTGTCTCCATAATTCAGGAATCTCAAGTATTTTTTCTAAAAATTAACTTATATTCACTTTTTTTTTAAAGGATAATGTCCTCTGCAAATATGTTTTTAAAAGATAAAACCTTATGGTGTTTATAAATTTTCAGTAAAATTTGTAGAGTGTTCTTTTGTAAGTTTGGTTTAAAAAATTGCATACATATAATACAAATACACACTGTTCAGCATTCTGCCTCCACTCGATTTTTCACACAATCCCTACAATGTTTTTTGGTTTTTGTTGTTGTTGTTGTTGTTGTTGTTGTTGAACTAGCATTTCACTAAGTAGTCCAGGGCTGGCCCCAAATTCACAATCCTCCTGCCTCGGTCTCCTGAGTGCTGGGACACGGGTGTGCCATCATACCTAACCTAATTCTATGAGTTTGAAGATCTCAAAGTTTTTCAGCAACATTTACATCAAAGAGTAAAATCATCTGTATCTCCCATTTCCATGTTTTAAATTGGCATAGATTAAACAGAAGAAAACAAAAATGGAAGAGAGTCATTATTGCCCCCTAAATCAAAGGTTCTCATGGTGCAGCAATATGGTACTGCTTTTAGTTATCACAACTAAGGGAGAGGTGCTACTGGCATTTACTGGGTGAAGACAGGCACTATAGTTTGGTTTCTAAACGTCCTCCCAAAGCCCATGAGTTACAGGCTTGATCTCCAGGGATGCTGCTAAGGGGAGATGGCAGGACCTTCCAGAGGCAAGCCCAGTGGGAGGTTTTCGGGCAGTGGGTGTGCCCTAGAAGGGGGTTGTGGGACACTAGCTCCTTCCTTTTTCTCTCCTTTTTGCTCCCAGGCCATGAGATAAGCACTCATGTTCAGCCACACACTCCCATCATGACATGTTCCTTCTCACAGGCCTAAAATGAACAAAGCCAACTAACCATGGGCTGAAATTTCCAAAACTGTGAGCCAAAGTAAATCTTTTCTGTTTCAAAGTTGATAATCTCTGATAGTTGGTCAGCATGACAGAAGGCTGAGCAGCAGACAGGAAACTGCTAAGTGTTTATAAGTGCCCAGCACAGCTCTCCATAACAAAGAATTATCTGGACAATGTCAATAGTGCCACTGTTGAGAAATGCAGTTCTCAATAGTCTTTATGACTAATATGACACTGATTATCTGTAGCATCTGAACATAAAAGGAAGAAGTTTACCACGTGTTGAGAACACAGAAAGCAGGCCACGCATAAGGAATCACGGGCACCCACGAAACCTGGTATGTGCACATACTGGATACCGTATGGTCTTTGTTGCTTTACAATTTTTCAATTTTATTCTTTTTTCAATTTTTCAATTTTAAAGCATGCTTTAGAAGCATGCACAACAGGAGGCGGCTAAAATTGGCTTTTATTCAATTAATGACTTGTTCCAATTTTAAGACCAACATGAAGCAGCAAATCCAAGAACCAGACACTCCCTGATGAAAGACTGTCTACCTTTATCTTCACTTCATCTTGAGGTTCTTTAGCTGTTCATGAAGTCACTCCAGAGATTAGATGAAATCCTTTTTTAGATTATTTTATCGTACGTGAAAGAATCTTTGGAAGTCTCTGTCCGAGGGTCCCCAGGTGCTCTGCTCTTGCTTTCTCGATATCCAAGGGTTGCAGAGAAAGTCAATAACAAGTCCTGCTTATGAGTGGCAAACCAAAGACCCGAGGATGTCAGCATATAATGGGAACCTATCAGGATTAGGAAGCGAAGGCTCGGTGGCTCCACATTCTGAGACTGCATCCTGACAGACTGTGTCATTCAAAGCTGGTCACCAAGGACAGGAAGGCTCCCTCACTCCTGTAACGGTTCCACGGATGGTGCTCCCAAATGCCTGTCCCCTGGTCTCCTGTGTTATTATTCTCTAAGGAAACGGCAGAAATAAAATAACACCTCTGCAATGCTCCAAGTGAAAAAAAAAAGTCACCTACTTATTTTCATTCTGTGCTAGTCTCAAATTAAGAGTAAGAAGCACCTGGGAAACATTTAAACGTTAAATTCAGGACCTGCTACTAGCTAAATTGTGTCCCCCAAATTCCTACATTAAAGTCCTAGCCCCCACTACTTCCAAATGTGATCATATTTGGAAATACAACCTTTAAAGATGCAATTAAGGTAACGTGAGGTCGCCTGGGTAGGCCCGAAACTCATCTGACTGCTGACCATATAAAAGATGAAATTTGGACATAGAGAAGGAAACAGAAGAAAATGGGCATCTCCAAGAAAAGGAGAAAGACTTCAGAAGAAACTAACCTTGCCGATACCTCAATCTCAGATATTTAACCTCCGCCACTGAGAGACAATAAATTTCTGTTATTTACAACACCCAGTCTGTGGAGCTTTGTCACAGCAGCCCTAGCAAATGAATACAAGGGCTGTTGCCAAACCTGTGCTTCCACAGATACGGTAAGTACCTTGAGTGTCTGTAACACAGGTAGGCGGTCTTCAAATCAGGCTGTTAAGAGCTCAGCACCAATTAATAAAATGAGTGCTAGGATGGACTGCTACAGGAACAGAGATGCCCTGGCCAGTGGTGGAAGAGGTGCAGGAAGTGGGAGATAGGAGGACTTTCCCCACATCTCATCGTACCTCGAAATAACAGAGCAGCTGGTACAATTCAGGCCCTTCTGACATGACCCTCTAAATTAAACTCAGACAGGTCACACAGTAGAAAGGACAGTAACTGTGCTCCGAAGCATTCCCACACGGAGACCACCCATGCTGTGTAAGCAGGACTGCTACATCCAATCATCAAACAGTAATGCTCTGGGAACAGTTGAGTCTTAGATGGTAATTCTGCCTGGTTTTGTCCTTGTCATCCTCATTCTAGGTTTCTGTGATATGCAGCAAAATCTACATCCTCACCAACATGCTCCCTTCCTGTTCCAACAAGCAGTGAAGCGACACCTGACAGCATCAGTAATGGGGTCTGCCCAAGGCCTGCTTGTCCCATGGCGGTGGCCTACGCACCCCTGCTCAGGCTCGTGTTTACCTCGCTTAGCAGAGCTCTGGAGTCTTCCACAATTGCAGGCTGAGATGGTCCCACACCAACCTCAGTTAGTGACGCCCAGTGTCCAATAAACGGCCTCGTCTCTGCAACAACCTGGCCAGCCCAGCCTTCCTCCCTCGTGCCCTTCCTCTGATCCCACGAAGCTGGCTTTTCCATCCTGCCATATACTAACCCTGGTTCAAATCCACCTTGAAGGAAAACTCTAAACATGCTTCAGAAGCGCTTTTCTTTTGAAAGCACAGAGCTCATTAATTACAGTCATCTTCACTACAGAGACATACACAGCTATGTGCAGAAATTAATACACATACTTCACTAACGGCAAATGGCAAAATGACAATGAAAAGCAACATATAAAAGTAGTGATTATGCAAAAAAGAGAAGTAGAGTAATATGTATAACAATTATGCAGCAATCTATGTTATACTCAAATAGACACAGTTTCACTATAAAATAGAGACCAACCTTTTCACAAATATGATGGCTTAGACATTCCATTCGCATGAGCTTGAGCCCTATGAAATCAGAGATACTCTATCAATTTTTAATCCTAAAAAGTGGTAATTTCATAGGACCCAACCTGATTTTTAACTCCTTAATAGTCACTTGGGGGGCACAAACTTAAAATAGTCTGAAAAAAAAAATTTTTGGAGGGAACTTTGTCTGTCAAAACTGTCCACAGAACCAGCTGCATGTATGGGGAAAGAGCCAATGACGTGCTGCTCTTGCTTAACCTACGACAAACAGTAAAGAAAATAAAACATCCTTTGCAAGGGGTGGGAGACACCCCAGGGGGACTGCTGATCAAGGGGCACAAAGTTCCGGTTAAGTCAGATGAGAATTTCTAAAGGTCTGCCTACAATAGTGTACCTATTGTCAACGCCACTGTATTGTACATTTAAAAATGTGTGAAGGGTACATTTTATGTTTAGTGTTCTAGCACAATAAACTAAAGTTTTAAGAAACTTAGGTGAAACAGTTCTACACGATCACAAGAAGAAAAAGCCCATCACGTGGGTACGGCGCTCTACCAAGCCCACGCTTTGCTGCACAGAGCACGTCCACTGCTGTGTCCAGAGTGCAGCGGCTACGACGCTGCTTACCTTTCAGGGACACCCAGTAGTGCTTCCACTTCCTCC
This sequence comes from Hystrix cristata, assembly GCA_004026905.1. Taxonomy (NCBI): domain Eukaryota; kingdom Metazoa; phylum Chordata; class Mammalia; order Rodentia; family Hystricidae; genus Hystrix; species Hystrix cristata. The sequence continues at coordinate 55,640 of PVJO010009020.1, read as the reverse complement.
GGGTGGCCGACTCCACCTTCTTGTTCTTCTTGTGCACCAGGAAGTTCTTGACGGCCAGCGCGCCGGCCTTGCGCACCGTGCCCTGCGCGGCCGTCAGCAGGATGTCCGACTGGCCGGGCGAGCTCAGGGTGCCGCTGCTCTGCTCGTCACTGTGCGCAGAGCCGGCCTCCTCCAGACTCTCGCTGTTGGTACTCATTTCCAGCTCCCGCCGGAAGTTCTCATACACCCCCTGGCGAGCCGCATCCCCGGTGGAGCTGCTGCCGCTGTCGCTGCCCACAAAGGCCCGGCCGGTGGGGGGCGAGTAGCTGGAGTTGGTGGCATTAGAGCGCCTGGACAGGAGGTCCGTATCGGTGGCGGCCCCTTCGATCCCGCTGTCAGCAAACTCGCTGCCTTCGCCCGCATTGACATCCTTGGGAGCAGAACGGGAGAGAGAAGACATGCATCACACAGAGAAGGAAGCCAGGAGCTCCCGAGGTCCAGCCAAGGGCCTGGAGCCGCAGCAGATCCGCAGGGCCGAGCTGCTCCCTCTCCTTCTGGACCAGTTCCTCCTCGCCCCAGCGCACGGCAGAGCCCAGGAAACCTCCAGCCAGCCGGCATGCAGCGAACGACTTAAGGTTTAAGAAATAGAAGAGAAACAGGGACCACTTCAAACAGCTTAGCATTTACCTGATTTGGATAATTAAGTAACTGGCAAATCAGCTATTGAGAGTCTACCATCACCACGCTGAGAGAGCAGCGCTGTCCTCTCCTCGGCTGGCCTTGACCTCCGGGGAATTCTGAGGCAGATTAGTTGGTCCTTCTGGAGGTAGGGGGGTTACGATGCCTAACTAGGTCTTGACAGCCGATAACCCCTTTTTTTTTTAATTTAAATGAAAGGCCTGCTTAGGAGCCTATTTTATAATGGGGTAACTAAACAGATACTAGTGCACAGCCTCGTCCACTCACCCAGCAGGGTCCCATATCCCAGGAGCAGGGAAGAGTCCTCATGCCCTAATCACCTTCACTCCTTGAAAACAGTCTCTCACTCTGCATTGTGCTGAATCAGTCTGTGGGGCCCACAGCTCCTACACTGGCTCTCCAATTACCTCGCCCTTTCAAAGCCAGGATGCTAGGAGCTGGTGACTCGCTGCCCCTGGGCCAGGAGACAACTCAGGGGCAACTGCCAAGAAGCTGGGGTATCAATTCCCAGCTTAAAACACAGAGCTCTTCCAGAGTGCCCCAGCTCTGCCGTCGAACATTTCCGGGACAGGCAGGTCTGTTGTTCAATCAGAATCATAATCACTCTAAAGCACTACAGGCATTTCCATAAACAATAATTAAATAATGGAAGCAATCAAAGGGAGGATAATGACAGCAATATTGGGATGGGACAGCTCTTCAGTCTACAGATAAAAAAATGAGACAATTTTCTCAAACAAAGAGAACAATAACATGAGCCTGACATAGAAGAGATGGCCAAGTAGTACATCTCGCGGAGGGTTTTTTGTTTAGTCTTTAATCTCATAAATAACTAATTATAGTTCAAACATGTAAAAACTAATAAAATACCCTAAATGCCATAAAGATGAATGCTTTGGGCTCAAACTTTCACTGAGAGGCATAGGGCTGAATGAGCCACACCACAAATGAATATCAGGTACTGTGTCCACCTCTTCTCCACGAGCCTCCCTCAGTCAATTCCGACTTAGAATTGCTCTCAGTTCACTGTCACTGTGAGCAGCTAAAAGAGGCACACAGCCAAACCTGTAGCCAAAAAGCAGGACGAGGTGGCAGAATGGTAGCAGGATATAGTTGAGTAAGGTCCTGAAGATAACATCGATTTCTAAAGGGATTTAGACCTCTGGGAGTCAGACAGACTCAAGGGGCCGAAGAAACCACAGACATAGCTCAGATGCAGACCTCTGTGCTACAGTTTGGATGTGGTTTGCTCCCTAAGGGTCCAAGGTCGCTTGGTCTCCAACACAGCAATGATGGGAGGTAGGGGGACCTTTAAGGGTGGAGTCTGGTAGAAGGTTACTAGGTCGCTGCAGGCATCGCCTGAATTTCTCCAGCTTCCTGTCTTGCTGTGTGTGCTCTCCCTCTCATACACATCCCCACTGAGATGCTATGAGCCCGAAGGCCCTGGGGAAAGCCAGCAAATGACAGTCCCATGCTCTTGTACCTCCAAAACTGTGAGCTAAATAAACCTCTTTTCTTCACAAGTTAACCAACCTCAAGTATTTTGTGATATAGTGGGAAATGGACTGATCCACCCTGCAATTACTGGTCCCATGGAGTGACTCTGACTATCTGCTCTCCTGACCATTAACAGCCATAGATGGTCAGGATGGATCCAAATCTAGTTGGTAAAAATCCTCAACACAAACAGGAAACCACTGTTATCAACTCACATTTCTCCCTGCCAGGGACGTTTACTATATGCTTCCCTGTCGATATGAGACAATAAGAGGATTTGACAATTATTGATTAGAGAGAGCCATGAATCATGGAAGATAGAAAAGTTTGTAAATTTCCCAAACATTCAGATTGCTTTTTATACGCATCATTCCCTGATGAAGGAGGAGGCCTGCGTGAAGGAATCCGCAGTAACTGCTCTCACTCGAGGGCAAAGAGATGTGACACTTCTGTACAAAACAGGGAAACATCCCTGGTTGCGAGGAGAGACTTCACCACAAAGGAGAGAACTGAGCCTGCGAGTTTCAAAGTTCCAGACCAGGAAGGAACCTTGAAAAGCCGTGTCTTCGGCTAACAGGAAGCGCTCCAACCACTGAGCAAATCCTCAGCCCCTGTTGCCATAATTGATCTGTAAAAAAGATTTAATTTCATGAAGGTTTCAAAAGGTCTTTTTTGTTTGTTTTTTTTTTGTTTTTTCGAGACACGGTCTCACTCAGGCTGGTCTTCAACTCACTATGTAGCCCAGGTTGGCCTCGAACACATGGCGATCCTCCTGCCTCAGCCTCCCCAGTGCTGGGATTACAGGCAGGCGGCACCATGCCTGGCGGCAGCAGGTCATTTTTAAAAACATGTCTTTGCATTAGTTTTCAACTATAAAATTGGAATAACTTGGTTTAATAATCAGAAAGTGTTCAATATTGTAATATTGTTCCACACTATTTTTCATTTGTAAAATTACTTTCTGTATTTTGGTTAAATGCTATTCCCTCAAAAAAAAAAAAAAAAAAGATGAGGGCTCATACGGTGACAAGGCTGGCTGGTGGCTCAGGGCTCACCCTCGGATAACACCTGACCAGATTTTGTCCCAACACTCCATCCCGTGGCTTCCTCCTCTTGTTTATCAACAATGCCTTTCAGTTCTTCCCAGAAAAAAAAAACCTCTTTGCCTTGACTTGCCCTCCAAAGAGCTAAATCCTGGAAAAGTAGAGAATGGGAAGGAGGAAAGATGAGGAAAAGAGAGGCAGAGAGCCAGCAGGCCAAGAGCATGTTCCAAGCAGCTCACTGCAGTCCCCCAAACCGGTCACCCCTTTACAGGAGGTGCCCCAGATCTCTCTCTAGGTCAACTAAGAGTTAAGGCCCCTACAGACACTCACCTCTGTGTCAGACCTGAACATCAGCTCATGTCAAACTGATGCTGGAACCTTGCAACGGCCCAGGCCGTGTCTATTCACCTCTGAAACAGCCACCAAACTCGGCTCAGAAGTGACCACTCCCTGTAAGGAGCCTGTCTGCCCCAGCCGAATGCGCACACTGCCCAGTGTAAGTGCCGGACAACGCTCTTGGGTCTGCCACCCGAGACGACTCCACCTGGTCTCCAGAAGTGGTTGATCAGGCTCAGTAGTACACATCCCCCCGACTGACACGTGACCCAGCCCACTGGGAAACACACCCTGGCTGCCCTGCCCCAACTGCTGTGTAGTCACGCTGCCTGGATGTCCCGAATACCTAGAAGCCTCTGACATCATGGGCAACAGGACACTGCTCAGTGCTGTTCCTTCTTTCCAATGCTGTGATACCAACTCTCTTATGGGCATCTTTTAGAAAGGCTCCTCCTCCTCCCACCTCAGAATCCAAGACATCTCCAGACTGAGAAACCTGATTCTCCCACACCCAGAAGCACTGGCAAACCTCCCAACTCTCCCCAACAGGAAGAAGTACAGAAGAGTGACAGGCGGAGACACTCATCCAGGATGCTCTGCAGTTTTTGAGGAAGGTGAAAAATATATTCCTTCTTACCTAACTACATGTCTTAGATTTGTCCTACACTATGATTTTGTTCTAGACTCTTGAGCCAAATCCTAAATTTTAACCTGAAAGTCAAGATATGGCTTGCCTGGCTTATGTGAGGCCCTGGGTTCAATCCCAAGCACTGCACAAGTTTTCAAAAATTGAATAAATAAATAAAAATGAAGTGTAAAAGAAAAATAAGAAATCAGAGGGAAATAAGGGAAAGGTAAGACCCTAGCCAAACAGAGAAATGAATCCCAAAACAGTGTATGATCCAGCAGAGATTTCCAGAAAACAGCAGAAAATCAACTTTCCATGTTAAGAACTCTCTACTGAAGCGACTTCCAATTGTGAGCAACATTCATGGGATTTGGGGGCTTTAAATCCTGCCCTTCCAGGACAAATCCTCCTAAACCTGATTTTCAGAGCACTCACCACTTTCCACCCCACTGGCAATTTCCCAGAATGACTGAATGTACTTCCCTAGCGAATGCACGAGTGGCCAGCTGTAGCCCCAAATATACAACAGCTGCTGGGCAAGAGGCTTCTCAACCATTCAAGCTGGGCAACAAACGCTTAAATGTACTCAAATAGAGAGGTGAGAGGCAAGGTCAAAAGCTGCTACCAAAATCTGCTGTCCCTGTCCTGAAAACTGGAGGGTATCATCCACCACAAATAGGGCCTGATGGCGCATTGTGGTAAAGGCTCCAGTTGTTTTCACAGGAGACTTACAAATACCCCGAGGAGCGGGTGTGCTGGGTGATATGCAGGCACAATTTGGAAAAGGTAATTAGCTACAGAGCGCATGAGCCCTGAGACAATTCAGGGACCAGCAGAATCAACTGACCACTTGTAGTTGTAAGTTGAATGCAATTAAAAGCTGTTTTTCTTGGTCACTTTAATTTCCCTGATGGATCCAGCTTAGCCTGGATAGACCTGTGCAGAGAAGCTAATATGAGAGTACTCACTGGGTTTCAGTGGGGCAAAGGAGCTTTGACTTACAGAATCCTCGAATTAGAAGGATTTGTGCCCAGTTCAACCCTAAGATGTTCTTCTACTGGTCTTCTCCTTTGCACCCTCTGCAACAACCCCTACCTCATTTTCTTCATCTGTTCTGTGAGAAGAGCAACAGTGTCTGCTTCGCGAGCCACTCTATCAGACACTGTGCATTTGAGTTAATCCAGGCAAAGTGTCTAGGCCTGCGCTCAGCACTTAGCGTCAGCTCAGAAACGTGCACCATAATCACCATCATGTCTACCTTCAGTCTTCCTCATTTCTCAGCCCAGGGAGAAAGTACTCACCCTAACCTCTGCTACAGTACTAGCTTCCTGTTCCAACAAGGAAGAAAGGTTGTTTCTGAGGAATGGGGTAGGGGGACAAAAAGCAAATATGTCTGGGCCTAGTATTATTGAGCTTTTTAATTATTTTCACACTCACAAAACAGCAAACTAAAAAATGGTGACATAACCTACACTGTGAATTAGTGGGCATTACTGCTAATAATGGTCATTCCTGATTCTCTAGACATGGAAAACTGACTCTATTTTCCCTTTTCTTCCTTTCGTAAAGCAGAATCTTCACAGCTTTTTACGTTTCCAACACCAGCTCCTTCTCCACTAATGGTTCCCAATGGGAGTGACTCACAGTTTCTCTCAAAACAACCACTGGAACTGAAATTCTTATTGTTACTAAAAAGGGACTCCGAAGTCAATTGGCAAGTGCTTGAAATTTTGCTTCAGGTAACTCCTGACTGCAGAGGGCTTTATGTCCAAGTTAAATGAATCATCTTTCCCTTCACCCTCTTGTCTATGAATGTGCCTTGTAGTCATCCTTCCTTCCTCTGCTCCCTACTTCCATCCTTCTTCTACTCCCTACTCCATAATATGTCACACACCCAGTCACTTCTCTTCCGACTTAGTGCCACCTACCTGGTTTAGCAATAAGCTCTAACTACTTCCTTTCTGCTAACTACCCTGCACAGCATCACCAGATGAGACTTCCAAGAGCTCCACAGATTATGGTTTAAAACCCTCTACTGATGACCAGTGCTAGCGCTTGAGCTTTGGATACACCTACCCACTAGCGAACTAAAGAACTCATTCCAGGGAATACTCCCAACCATGCCTGCTTCCAAGAATACCCGTTTTCTAAGAGCTGGATCCCTTTCTTTCCCTCCTCCAGTTGCCATGCCAACTTCTCTGCAGCATCCCCCATCACCCTCTCCAGCTCTATTCCAGCCACATCGGGCTCCTTGCTCTTCCTTACATGTGCAAGCCACCCTCAATAGCCGACTCCCTCCTCTCCTTCCAGTCCTACATAAGTTTGGCCTCTCATGAGGGCCCACTCGGATCACCCTATCGGAAATCGCCACCCACATCCCTCACCAGCTGATCATCTTCACCTCGCTCCTTCTTCCATATCATACCGTTTACCTACTTAGCATGCTCTCTGTTTGCTGCCACACACCCCCACTTCACCACAACTAGCTCCATGAGCTCGGGAATCTTTACTCACTGACGCATCCCAAGTGCCAAGAATAGCACCTGGCATGGGGTAGGCACTTCAAAAATAATTGTTGAATGAACTAACTACTGCTCATTTTCCAGCACAATCTCAAAACAAGGAAAACAGTTTCTCGTGGAAAACATTTTAGTTTGATTTAAAGGTTTAATCTTTGCCAAGCTTAGCTCACGCTCAACTGAAGTTGAGATGACAAATTAGTCCTAGCAGTAATGCTTCAATTTGCAACTTCCAAGCAGTCCACTTTCATTATGTCTTGAACAGATGCAACCAGGTTTCATTTAAATATTTTCCTTTAATTTTCTTTTTAAGATACGGAAACTAAGAGAGATGAATTGGGCTATCTTATGGCCCAAGCAAGACACTATCAGTGGGTGGTCCAACATCTATTGGGACAAAATGACAAAGTGAAAAGCCTGTCAGGTGCTTCCTAAGATCTCCTGGGCTCCATGGAGACCTTGTTAGATCTTCCTAGCAGGCTCACTCCAGGGCTTCATTCAACAGGGTCTCAAATTCCTGCTCAGAAGTCTTTACCCGCTCAATGCCAGCCCCTCTTCCTCCTCAGCTTTGCAATAAAACCAACACTCACGCTATTGTGACACGATGTGAGTTGAGGGGCACAAACTTTCTTCTACTTCTATACTAAATTTTAAAATGTTATTTTCAAAAACCTGAACTTTCCCCACCTCTATTAGCATAATTGATCTGCTCTGAAGGTGTGAGCCAGCAGTGCCTAAGATAGCTGCTGGGGGTCTCTGAGGCCCGTCTTTTCCCATCCACCTGTGCAAAGGCCAAATTTGGCTCCTAGACTCTGGCCAAGCAGCATATGGCAAGAGAGTGGTGTAGTGCAGGTAGGGGCTCTACCATCTTCTGCTAAACCGGAAATTCTAGAGAGCTGCAAAAATCTAAAGCAATGCCTTTCATTCCAGCTCATTTTCTTAATTGTAGAAAAAATCTTTTTAAAATCTTAAAAGAAGAAACATTTACTGTATCTTTATGTGAATATATAATTAGTATAGTCCTGTTAAAATTAATCAGCAAGCATTTTTTACATTTTTACTTCAGTTACTAAGATGATAAGTATTTACAGCTATAACTCACATCAACAGAAGCCCCTTGGAGTCCAAAATGCTTTTTAAGAGCATGAAGGGGTCTGAGAAGTGCTCATAAGCCACCTCTCAACTGCCTACCCACCTTCTCACTCCCCCAAAAAAGATCCTGGCAAAGAGACAGATATTCTTGTTGAAAATAGATGGACTCATTTTCAAAATGAGTAACTCATTACTTAATTTACTTGCCAGAAAAGGAAAGATAAAGTGGCGGGGGAAAAAAAGCATCAAACAGAAGATAGGGAAAGGAAGACAGGGGTTACTTAAAAATAGATTTCACGTGAAAATACTTTGTTTCATGAAGAAATAACGTGAGATTCTTAACCAAAAGCCTCTAGATGGACTGTAGGGGATGCAAGGACCCCAAGATGATATGCAGAAGGGTGGTAGTCCATGTGTTTATCTAAGGAAAAGGTCCAAATTTTTCAGCTGATTCTCAAAGGAGTCTGTGATATAGACGAAGAATCATTTGACTGTTGATGCCAATTTTCCACTCAGGAAATAAACTTATTTCTGAGCCATTTAAGCTAAGTTGTCAAACAAACAAAATTTTAAAAATCAACACAATTTTTCTAGGAACTCAAGATTCTCTTCTGATCATGCTATATGCTTTATCTTATTTAAACAATCAACTCGGCCATTTGCTCGTCAAAGAAAGCAAGTGTCAGGGCAGGGACGGCCCCTCGAGTTATCCTGGCCATCTCTCTCTGTAACGGTTTCAGGTGATAGGACGGGGCAGTGACAATTTTTTTCAGCAACCAAGTCCATTTGTTTGCTTCTGTATCAAAATTGAGAATTTTCATCTTTAAACCTAAGGACCCAAGGAGGCCCCAGCATGTGGGGGATGCTTCAGAAGAAAGGCAACCCTTGGAGTCAGAAGGTGAGAGACTCTTGTACCTTGTCTCTTCAGATCCCCTCCTCCCTCTAAAACTCAAGACGGCTGGATAGAGAGGTGACCTGTGAGGGTCCCCCAAGAAGCTGGCAATTCAAACTCCAGCTGCACTGAACTCTTGACCTCTGGGTGAGGGCTCTTGGCATGCTCCCACTCCATACAGTGAAGTGAAGAACTTCTGAGAAGGTTGAAGGTTGAAGGAGAGGGTCGGTCAGACCCATAACCCGACCTGCCAGGACCACAGCTCTGCTGGGATCCCCTTAGGTTTGTGGGGAGGTGACGGGGGGGGGGGGTGACTCCTTAAGCTCAGTACACAGTCACAGCCCAGTGCAAGTGTCCCTGTAGAGACTCGGAACCCAGCAACAGCTGCAGGGGCCATCCAGGTAGCATTCTCTCTCCAACTCGCCCTTTCAAAGTCTCTGAGCTGCAGGAGAACTGAACCCAAGAAGACGAGGCCAAACTTCATGATCACAACAGTGACCACTCTTTGCTAAGCATCTGCTGTGTGCCAGGGCCATAGCATGAGTTCCCCTGAGCCCCTCCTGAACCAGCCTCCTGTAAGAGGCTCTGAAACCCACGAAGATTCAACGGCCAGGGGACGATGAGCTCAAACCCATCTGGGCAGCTCAGATACTCTGACATTCTCGTCTTCCTGACACCAAGCTGCCCCTTTTCTATCTGTAACCCAAGAAACAGAGACTCGGGTTCAAGCCAAAAGGCCAACTAGCCATCAGTTAAATCCAAAGGGCAACCTACTACACACTCTTACAAAAGTCAATCAAAGTCAATTCTGCTTAAAACGGTATCGAGCTTTATTCATTCCGAAATATAAACTTTCATGCACAGTGTGTGCGCATGTACACACAAACATACACAGACATGCTCAAATATATAATTGTGTATCAGACACTGTGGCACGTATTAGGTGTCTCAGTTCAAAACCTAACTGTGAACTCCAGGGCCTTCACATTTTGGTAACACGCCCAACTACTGAACAAAAACAAGAAGAATGGCCAAAAACTCTTTTTTGATCATTTTCAAATCAAATGAAATTGTTCACATTATTTTGGATAAAATGTATTTTCTCCAGGCTGAGAGGCCATGCTCTGGGGCCAAATGTTTGCCAGGAACTCTTTCAGGGGGAGTCAAATTGCTGACAGGACCGTTAAGAGATTCAACTACATCACCAGGGCAGACGAGGAGACTGTAATATCTATGATTCAAGTTTGCTGAAGAGGTCCCCTGGGTCAAAAACTTTTATTGAAAGAAAAAAGAAGAAGAATTCTTTTCAAGGAAACTTCTACACCCACTGTCTCTTAAAATACACTGTTTGGAACACAGTGGGTTCAAACTTAGACTAGGAAATGTGGGTGGATGGATAGTGTTGTGCATAATTCTGGGGTTTGTTTCAAGTCATTAAAGATCTTCGCTCAACATAATACTTCCGCTCATTTTATAACACTCCACAGACTGCTGGAGGCTGCTGTCACTCTCATTGGACAGAAAAGGATCCATAAAATGGACTGACTTGCCCAAGGTCACCCAATGGGTAAGCAGATGAGCCAGGATGCAAATGTCCTTCTTAAGATTCCCAACCCATTGTACTTTGCATTATATTAAGCAGGAACTTTATGAGACACCACACTTAGATGATCTCACTTCCATATATTAACAATTTTAGAAGGCGACAAGCCAAAGAATGGAAATTTCATATAACAATTACACATTAGAGCTTTCAGTGGGACCAGATCCGGAGGGAAGACTGTGCTGCTCTGCCCCTCTTCTAGGGGTGTCCAGGACTCCAAAGCTCACACTCTCTCATTAGCTAGCCCAGGGTGGGACAAGCAGGGCTCTAGCTATCCCCATCATTAGGATCATGGATGCAGAGAGCCAGAACACAGCTGGGCACGGCTCTCGAATCTCACACAGAATACGTGCTAACTGAGCAAGGTTTCAGGTGAAAGAGAGTCAAAGGTGATGTTCCAAACCAGGTGCAGTGGTGCATGCCTGTCATCCCAGCATTCTGGAAGGGTGAGACAGAAGGATCATGAGTTCAAGCCTAGCCTCGGCAATTTTGTAAGACCCTGTCTCAAAAAATAAAAAAGGGGCTGGCAATGTAGCTGAATGCAAAGGTCTTGAGTTCAATCCCCAGTATTATTATTTTTTTTAAAGTGATGTTCCATTTTTAACAGTCTCTATCAGTGCATATCTCTCCGACCCCAGGCCAGTACACCATCTCAAAATTAGTCCGGTGATGCCAATCTGACATCTTCAATACAGCCCTCCAGAGTCTTTCAGGTGACCCTTTAATAAGTAAGTCACCTGTCTCCATGGCCTGTCGAAATGACAATGCAGAAGGAACACTCACCGGGGGCTATCCTGTCATTTCAGTCATAATTCAGAAAAGAAATGGGTTAAAATTTAGGCAGTATATCTAGAAGAAAGCTTCAGGTCCACTTTCTCAATCCACAGATTCAGCCTTTTCATCCAGCTCATCTCGAAGACACAGGATTGGTTGCCATTACCAAAATACCTTAGCACGCGTACATGCCCTGCATACTACATACAGGTACCAGGGTAACCATCAAAAGTACCACTAATGCTAATGAAAATTACAACAGTTAACAAATTCTCCCTCATCAGCTGCTTCCTATGTGCCAGGCACTACACTTCAAATATTTCATTCCATTTTCTCAAAATGTCTAATTGTCATCCCTTTTTTGGGGTGAGCACTGGGGATGGAACCTGGGGCCTTCCACGAGCTAAGCAAACCCTTTACCACTGGTCTACATGCCTAGCCCTGTTATCATGAATAACTTGGCCAAGAATAACTTCCCCAAAGCCACTCAAGTAAGAAGAGACAAGAGATGTGTGGCCTGGGGGGCTGGGGATTTAGCTCAGTGGTTAGAGTTCTTGCCTGGCAAGTGCAAAACCCTGAGTTCGATCCCCAGTACCAAAAAAAAAAAAAAAAAAGATAGAGAGAGAGATGAGAGAGAGATGTGCGGCCTGGACACCACCAGCAAAACCCATCCTCAGAGAGCCTAATGCAGATTTTTCTCTTCCTAGCTCCCCCCAGTCCCTCCGCCACCGGTCTACTCTACCTGGATCCCTTTCCAGAGAGTGAACCTGCATGTGTACAGGTGACTTGTACCAGGGCAAGGCCAGGGGACTCAGCACCATCCCCTATTGTGTGACCAGAGTGCTGACTTCATTCAGCAGTCTTGCTGGTCACCCTGATGACCAATATGCCTTTCAGAAGCAAATGTGCCCAATCAGGCTTTTAATCAGAAGCACAATCAACCAACCACTTTCCCAACCTCATCACAAGCCAAAACTCCCTGAACTCCACCACACGGAAGCAGAAAAGGACCAAAATATGCAGGACTGCTGGACATTTCACCCTCCTAATAGTAACTACCACCGCTAACCGAGCAAAGAGGCTTTCCTTTCGTGAGTAACACACTTTACAACTCTTTTAGAAATGTGTTCACACCCCCTGTCTCGGGCACTGGACCCTGATGCAGGCCAGATGAGCAGGCTTAGCCCCATTTTTCAGAGGACGACCAGAAGTCCTGGCTTGCCCAAGGTCAAATGAGTTGGCTGCAAAGTAGGGACTGGAACCCACCCATGTCATTCCTTCCGCTACACCTCCCTCCCGAGACAGGGCTGGCCAGCATCACAAGGAACAGGAAATTGAAATGGCTCCTGGTAAGACAGCGAGTCTGCCAACCCCAGAGAGAGGCTGACAAGTGACCGGAGCCCGCCCTGAATTAAAAATGTCTCTGCAAACAAGCTGCCCACGAACCTCTTCCCACCTGCTGCAGTGAAGAAAGAAGCTCCCAGTGCCCGCGACCCACCATGCCTCTGTTCACAGAAAGGACCAAGTTAGAAAGGCAGCAAGAAGCAGGGACATGCTGCTGAAGAACTGTTTCTGCACAGGTAGTTTCTTGCCATGAACTTATCAGCTCTATTCCTACTCCTATCACAACACCCCTACACACACACACACACACACACACACACACACACACACTCCCTTAATCCCACCCCTTAACCGCAGAACTATAAGAGGGGGGAGCAAAAAGCCACACGAGTTGCAGCAACTACCAGGCAAACACAGTAAAACCCAATTTAAAGATGGGAAATTTATAAAAGCAAAAAACTCATGCATTTCCAGAGTCATGCACCACTTCCAAAATACTGAAACAGCTTCCAACCGCTCTACCTGAGTTGTTTTTGCTCTTCTCCCTTGCATGCTGTTGCTGTGGCTAATTTGTGGGTTGCTGGCACCTTCGGAAAGACAGTGAGATTTCCTACAGGGAAGTGTGCTGTAATTACTGTGCGGAGCGGGCTCTTCGGCAGCAGCCGGTGGCATCTTATGGTTTGCAAGATCGGGAATATCAGACACCAAATTCCGACAGTAGCCTGAAAATTTGCTCCTGGGTCCCCCGTTTGCCGTCACCCCAGAGTTTTTCTGAGCATACAAGTCACCCAGGGAATTGGCACGCTGACAGGTGCTGAGCTGCCGCGGACTCGCCTGCGTTTCCATCCCCCGAGCTTCCTCGCTGTCCTTCTCTTCCGCGGAACCCAAGATTTCTTCGTTGCTTGTTAAATGTTCTTGGCTCAGATCAGAGAGTGAGAATTCCAGGCTGTCCTCCCGCCAGATGTCTGCAGATTTGGAGCGTTTCTTCTTAAAGCTCGCCGTCTCCATGAAAGCGGGCCCGTTGGATGTATAGGGATGCTGCCTCCTGCCTCCCTCAGCCAGATACGTAGCGTCATCCCCGTACTGCCTGCTCTCCTCCGAGTCTGGCATGCTCCGCACGGAGGCTGCGGTGAGGACGATGCTGCTGTCTACGCTGGGAGTGACAGAAGAATCGGTGTAAGACACAGGTCTCAAGCCCATATCTACTCGATCCACCCAGATGGGGCTCCCGAAGTCCTCCAGGGCGCCTTCCTGGGAGAAGGGCTCCAGGCCATTTTCGGCTAGCGACTGGGGGATGCTGGGCGTGCTGCTGGACCGGGTGCTCACTTCGGAGTCCCTGTGGATCGCCTTCCCGGAGGACGCGTGTCGTGTACGCCGCGTCTTGTGCGAGAGGCGCAGGGATCTCGACGTGTGCTTGCGCCCCAGGCTGGCATGCTTTTCTCCATAAAACTCGTGGTCTACATTTTGACTTTCTGCGTTTCCCATGGTTTTACGGTCTGCAGCAAAAAGAGAAGGGGAAGAAAGGGGGGATAATTGAGTCACTGTTAGAACGGCCTCAGTGTTCTGGAGACAGAGCTGAGCACACCTCGGCTGTGGGGCTGGGGAGGTGCCCACCTGACCTTCCTGCGGCTGGCAGCAAAGCATGACTCGCGAAAGCTAACATCACCTACTGGGACTGTCCCTGGACATGGGAAATCTGTGCATGAATATGATCATTAGAGAACCAGACTCGTCTTTGCCCAGAGGGCGCATGCCCCAGGGAATGGCCGGAGTACTTCATCTGTACCATCTGCACCTCCACAACTCTTCACCTAGTCCTTCTTCCTAAGTGCTACAATTATAAAGTTCTGCTCCTATTTACAAAGCGAAAGTGAAGACTCTAAAGTACAAACCAAGGTGTCCGCCAAAGTCGCAGTTTGCTGCTTATCATAAACGTATACGCCAATTTCACAAGTGCACTTATTAATCTCCCTCCCTCCTTTCTAAGAGTTTTTCTTTTGTTTATTTTGTTTTATCTGGACTCTATTCATACTTCAAAATCAATCAAAAATGGAAAAACCTCAAGATGAAAGTCCAATCGACTTTTCCTAACCAGTCAAAATTTAAAAAAAAAAAAAAAAAAAAGCCTTTTGCCATTCATTTCCCAGCACTCCAAAAAGCTTGAGATGGGAGGTTTTTTGGAGGGGTATGGAGTGGGAGTGGGGGCAAGGATGGGTGAAACACAATAAAGCCCGCTCGGCAGCAGAGTAATGGGTTTATTTCTGGGAGCAAATCCAACCTTCAAACATTAATCTGGTACAGAGTGCCCTGCACACAGAAATTCACATTATGAAACCACTAAGTGATTCAGCCTTTTGGGGCTATCTAGATTAATTCAGTCTCTCTTAACATTTCCCCAGTCTCTGTCACCGACCTGATGACACAATTCTGTTGAGCACAGCGGGCAAGAGAAAGCTCCTCAAAGCTTGACAACTGTGACTCCACTTGGCCGATTCTCCTTGTTCCACAAGGTCTCTCTATTTCATCTCAACAGTATATACACTTAAAATAACACACATGGAAATAGCTGGGAAAGAAAAATAGAGTCTTTGGACAGGTCCCTAAGCTGGCTCTTTTAGCCACTTACCTAGTCGTTCATTCTGAACATATTTTCTAGGCACCTACCACGTTCTGGAAGCCAGAGATACAGCAGGGAAAAAAAGAGACATGCCCCCCCCCAGCCCATCCAACTGGCATTCTAGCCAGGGATGGCACATAATACACAAAAAAGTAAAAGGTGCCCTGGGGAGCCAGGAAATGTTATTGCTATGACCACTGCAAAGAAACACACTGGAATACAATACACCTTCACCTTGGTCCAAGAAACGCTCTACAGCCTTACTGTTCACTCTAAAGCATCACATACGAGCACATCTTTAATGAATAAGATTTGTGGCAACAGGAAGGTAAAGCCTCCACTTAATGTTCCAGTGAGTTCAGAGGTAATTCATACAGACACCAGATGTTAAGCTATTCCTACACTGGACCGTCCCTACGAGGCCACACATCATATGATTCTCAGAGGGAATTTTCCAAGAAAGAGGATCTCCCGCTTACTAGCAGCAAGTATATTTCAAAGCAGTAAGTTCACACTTTTCTGGCTAGGACCTTTAAGAAGCAAGTAAAAAAAAGGGATAACAGTATAAGGGGGGAAAAAAGATCAACCATCCATGCAAGAGCACTGATAGTATCTTATTTCCTGAGACTAGCATATGCTACAGTTTTTACAAGAAAAATAAACAAATACACTTTTCAGTAACACTAAAGGCCACAAACAATTTCTTACGATTCATTCGTTCATTCACAGACTCATTTTTGTAGTGCTGAGGCTCAGGCCGAGGGCCTTGCTCATGTCAAGCCTGAGCTCCATCCCTGAGCAACACTCCCAGGCCACAGAGTTCTTGATTTGTTTTTAAAGTACAAATTAAGGTGCCTACATGTGTAGCTCAGTGTGGCGTTTTAACACATACCATAGAGTGAAATTGCACGTTTTTCTAATACGTAATAAAAGCATGCAAATTGCATGCTTTGCCAATAAATAATAAAAGGCTCGGCACAAATATTAGTCACAGCCCCATTTTAAGAATCACAGAAGTTTAAATTCCAAAGCAGGAAGAATTATGGTGAAATAAGCTGACTGGAAGAAAAGGGAAAACTGTCACCTTAAATATGCTCAGATTTACCCTCTTCTGTCACATATATCAAAAGTTTGCAAATATAAATTGACAGAAGTATTTTCAACAACAACTTTCTGGTTAGGTCTGTTTCTGCCAATAGAAAACTAATCAAGTTAAAAGCCTCAAGAGAGGTTCCTGAAGGAAATGGCCCCAACCTTCAAGAATTACAGCCCTCCGCGCATCACGCGCTGATGGCTCTGTTATAGTAATAGCATTTTTAGTAGTGAGATTCTTTTCAGGCAGCCAAGGTAGGAAAAGAACTACTTTTATCTCCAGAACTAGAATTCGAGATGAATGCCAAATCTCCTAAATCAAGAGGGATTCTCAGGGGATGACCTAAGCGGAGGCAGCATGAAGTTCAGAGCAAGGGAAGTAAGAAAAATCAGTTTTCTGGGGGCTGCTGGAACCCCCTTAATTTGAGAGCTTTTCCTGAAAAGTTGGAGAGAGCCAAGCAGGTCTTTGTGGGGTCAGTGAACACAGGGGTTGGGGTGTGGGGCTCTGAAAAGTTAAAATTGCTCACTGCAGACAAGACATGAACTCCTCTTTCTGGGATGACCCCGCCCCAGCAAGGCATCCCCCAGGAAAATGAACTGCACACTCCAATCCTTCTCCTTCTTGTGGGCAAGTGTGAAACACCAGCAACTTCCAACATCTTAATTTCTTCCCATTATACCCCACTTACCCCTTATGATTTATTTTTCTTTCAAACAAACAAAACCTGGTTTTTGTTTTATATTTTACGTTTGCACAGGTCTTGTTCCTGGAAGCAACTTCAGGGCAGAAAATGACTTCTGCTTTTTTTTTCCCCTCTGTAGTCCCTATACTTTTTTTTTCTTTTTTTTTTTTTTGTGGTGCCGGGGATCGAACTCAGGCCCTTGTGCTTGCAAGGCAAGCACTCTAATCACTGAGCTAAATCCCCAGCCCCCTGTAGTCCCTATAAAAACTAAAAATAAGCCAGGTGTGCTGTCGCACACCTGCAATCCCAGCACTTAGGAGGCTGAGGCAAGAGGATCACTGAGAGTTCAAGGCCAGCTGGGGCTACACAGTGAGTTCAAGGCCAGCCTGCACTGCATAGGGAGACGCTGCCTCAAAAAAAAAAAAAAACAAAAACAAAAACAAAACAAAAACTAAACTAAAAGTATCCCACTCAGGATAAAGATTTTATAGATATCTGGGCACTTCTGTAGCAAAAGCAAAAGGTGAGTGACCTCACTAACATACTCATCATAGAATCACCAAATAAGGGAGAAAATCTTCAAAGCAAGAAAGAGATTAAACTCTTAGATGAATTAAACAGAAGGTACAAAAAATGGTGTAGTCTGAGCATCCCAAATCCAAACATGCAAAATCTGAGTTAGTGTTAATATGATGCCTTAAATGGAAAACTTTATCTCTAACCTCATGCAACAGGTTATAGCCAAAATACAGATGCCCTAAAAATACTATATAAAGTTCCCTTCAGCTAAGTGAGGGCTTAACTAATGTGTAAGATATACATGAAACATAAATGAAGTTCTTATCTAGAGTTGAATCCCATCCCCAAAATATCTCATTTTGTATATAAGTATATAAATATTCCAAAATCCAAAAAAATTCTAAAATCCAAACCCTTTTGGTCCAAGCATGTTGCATAAAGGATACACAAACTGCATCAGATCTCAAACCAGGAAATATTACCAGCTTCAAACTCATTAACCTCAGGGGAAGTAAAAAGAATTAAGATGGATTATGCACATGGAACAACTCTGATGAATATAACCGGGATGTACTGCAAACATGCACTAACAAAAGTTTTTTTTAATTATAAAGTAAATAAATACATTCATTAATCTCTCATTTTCAGACCATAGTTCTGTGGATCATTAGTGGTCCGACTAGCTCTTGCATTCAGGGCATAAGTGGAGGGAGTGGACAAAATTTTAGCAGAAGAACAATTCCCAGTATTTCAATCTCAATTTAAACTTCCCACGCTTTTCTTTCTTTCTCATGTTCCACACTCGGGCTTCCCCACCTGCCTTGGGGCCCTGGCCTGTGTTTTTCCTGGTCCCTCTAACACAGCAATGTCTCCGGAAAACTCAACTTTTTCTCATTTAGTTTTTCCTCTTAGCATTTATCCTAATTGTAACACACAGCACAGTCCACTCACTTATCTCTTTTATCTTCTAGCCTTCCCCATCAGGACTAAGCTTCAGGGGGATTGAACATTTTACTTTTCTTATTTCTGCTGTAGGCTCAGTGCCTAGAACACAGACTGAAAGGTAGCAGGTGCTCAATTAAAAAAAAATGAATGACAAAATACATTCAATCTAGAATGGGAAAAGCCATCCAACCACCATGAAACACAAGAACATCCCCACACATGAACCAGACACACTCTTATGGTCTTAAACACACTAGCCTCTCCTGTCAACACCTGAGGGTCACACAGCTTCCCAAGCACTCTGCTCCCTGGATCCCTTCCACCTGCAGACGTGGGTAGGTCCCTCACCTTGGCCCACTGGGTGGCAGATGGCCCTGATCCATAAACTGGGTTGAGGGATTCAGTTTGTGCTCTACTGTGGCCTGCACCCTGAATCACCTGGGGAACTATTTAAGAGCTTGCTCCTGTCTCATTCCACTTAATTCATGCCTTCCATTTCTTCACTTATGGGGTAGCCAAAGGCCAGTCTGTGGGTCAGCTGGCCAAGGTTTGCCCTGTCCACAGGAAAATAATCAAAAGGATGATCCTACCATAAAGGTCAAACATCTCTGCAGTAAAATGCTGCTTATCCTCAGCAAGTAAAAACTTACATTGGAGTTCCAGGCCCGAGACACAAATCTCAAAAAGGTTAAAATTACCATTAAGAATATTAATAATGCTGGGAGTAGTGACACATGCCTGTATTCCCAGCACTTTGGGAGGCTGAGGCAGGAGGATCAAAAGTTCAAGGCCAGTTTAGGCAATCTAGTAAGATCCTGTCTCAATATAAAAAAAAAAGGACTGCAGATGTAGTTCAGTGTGAAGGCCCTGGGTTCAATCCCCAGGACTGAAAATAATAATAATAACAACAATAATAAATATTTCCTACACATGCACACATGACCAAGAACTTTCAAAGCAACTATTCTGGATAGGGTGCCTGGATAGAGTCACTTAATTTTCACATTTTTATTGGTATTTTCTTAAGTTTCTACACTAAATCTGTAATTCACTATTTTACAAAAGGAAAAATAAAACATGTCAACAGGTTTCAAGTGTCTTTTTTTTTTTTCAGTCAGAAAAAGTGAGGGTGTGGTGGACACCACGCAGACAGATGGCCTAGAAAAATTACCTACAATAAAAAGAATAGTATGAGCTTGGATTTCATTACTTTTTCTCTCCATTCCCGTGGCACTGTGTCAGCCCCTCAGTCCGTCTGCAGCAGGGTACTTGTACATGGATGCGTGCATCTCATTTTCATGTACCCGTTCCCATGTTATTGCAATCCTCCCCTGCGGCATGGGTCATGCCTTGTCACCATATTTATGATGGAAATTTACTGAAGTTTTAGTCCTGAGTGGGACAATTCAACATTGAGGTTACCTGAAAGCCAGGGCACTTCCAATATATAAAACGTTAGATTCTAGTGCAGAATCCAAGATGATCCGATCCATAGCATATTCAAGTCAAAAGTTAGCCATGAAAGCAAGGTTCCTCAGAAAGTTAGTGTGGAACCCAGCCCGAAGACATTTAATGATGTGTACAAGTTCTAATTATTAATAATATCACTTTTTCACTCCCCTGAGGTATTTAAAAACTTATTAAAATAAATGTAATGATTACCTTGCTATGACTTGAAAACAGACCTCCAAAACTGCAGGGGAAAGGATGAAATGTATTTATTTCAAAGTTAAATTTGAAGCGAAAATCACAAGACAACAGATTGCAAATTTAAAATTAGATTCTAGTGGGAGGTCTTGGTTTCAAGCCTGTTTTTTCCCTCCTGGATGCTTCGCTTGAAGACAAGAGGGGGGGAAATGAGCTAAGATTAAACTGAGGCGAAGTTCTGAAAGTTTTCCCTAAATTGTTACAACCCGGGTAGACAGTTTTGCCAAGTCACACACAAATACCCCTGACCCAAGAGACTAAACAAGAAAGTTTTGCAACAAATAAAAGATGATCTTCTGGTTTAAAAAAGATTATTAAAAAAAAAATAATAAAAATAAAAAAAATAAAAAAGATTATTATTTTGACTGTGTTTATTTTTGCTCTTTAAAGATTATTCAAAGCAGAAACAAAATATTTCATGGTTTCTAGGCTGGATTTTGAAGCTTGGTTTGCTTTTCTCCAATATAATCCAGCATAAAGATGGTGAAAGCTTAGGGATAAAAGATCCTGAGGGCAATTCACAGGGAGAGAAAAGATTTCATAGGCACCTACCTGGTCTTTTTTTGTTGTTTTGTTTTAACATTAACGCTTTTGAACTGTTAGATGGGTGTAACCCTAATCCAAGGAAGAAACTCCAAATTCTTTTTCCCACGAGCTACATACAACACAGCAATTTCAAGCATAGCAAAATCCGTCTGTCTCCCAACCACTGAAGCAGCCCCTTTAATTCCTGCAGTCATAGAGGCTCAAATCCACACACAAACACCTACCTTAAAGGCAACAGTGGTCCCCAGCCCAGGTGCCAAGAGCACTGTGGCATTGAGAAGCTGAAGCTGGAAACGACGTCAGCACCTGCCCGGTGGGGTGGCCATCATGGCCTCATCTAAGTGTGGGAGACTGTGCCCAAACCTGGAGAGGAGAGGATAGGAGAGGGCAGAAGAACAAAAAGGAAATGGTCAGCCACAAGAAGAAAGATGGGCATCTGTCTTCAGCCCAATTTTATCCATTCTCACACATCAACTCTGCATGAACTATTTTGCCCCCCAGTCCGAGGATTCAACATTTAACTACAGGTGTAGAATGACAGGTTTGGTCAGATAAATAAATATCAGTATATTTACCTAAGTAGCCCTGCAACTAAGTCACCGTATCATGTTCATCTATCTCTGCAGCTACCACTGGGTGATTTCCAGGGTCCTCTCTGAATCTTCAAAAGGTCGCAACAAATAGAAAAAGGGAAGGAAACAAGGAAGCCTCCGTTATTCTCGAGTAAGAGATGTGTTTCTAATAAAAGTTAAAGAAAAGGCTAGAAGAAGATAGTTTTAAAAATACAGAGTAACTTAAATCCATAGACCCTCTTCTTGTATCCAAGAATCAGGAGAAAGGTGTACAGGATTTAGCTAAGACACCCAAACAGCACAGAAAATAAACCAATAAAGATAGCTCTAGGAACAAGCAGGGTTAATGATCATTTGTCTTCCCTTTTTCCATTTTTTTTTTAAGTTTGTATTTTGAGGTAAGATCGCGAATACGAAGGCGGGCAGAAAAGGCCTGAGGGGTTCATTTCGGTGGCTGCGCTTTAGTGCTTTCCAGCTGGACTGGACGCGCCCCTGCGGGCTGCTCGCCGCTGCTCCCTGCCAGTGGTTCTGGCAAGGCAGGAACCTACCATGCCAAATCCGTGGGGCAGGAATGTGGACAGAACTGCCCGCTTTGTGGCGGTAAACAAAGAGACAGTAAATAAATGCATCTACAGGACAGAACAGTAAGTGAAGTTTCGGTTCTTCCTTGGCTCAGAACATGTGCTGTTCACCATGGAGTCAGTGACTCATGCTTGCAGGGGAAGGTGCGTGCGTTCTAGCAACACCCCATCATTACCCCACAATACGTGCCCTTTCCACACTCACCCCCACGGCCAGCCTGCCTGCTCACTTTGCCTGGGCCTCCTCCTTCAGCTGCTCTCTGCAAATTTCCAGATTTTCAAAGCGGTTCCTGAATTGCTTAGGAACTGGCAGAAATTAATAAGCAACGACCCATTGATATTGAAATGGACTCATTACGGTGCCAGCTGCCAATGATTTGCAAGGCTGGGTTCTCACTGGCAAAGAGGCCCGCGGGCGGCCGTCCTTCCACCTGCACCACGGACGCTGATGGTGCACTTTTTACACTCAGAATGAACGAATGAATGAATGAATGCCCTATCTATCAGGTGAAAATTTTATTTTATACATATTCTTCTAGTCCCTGAACAAAAGAACTAAATGGGCAGCAACATCAAAGTGACAGGGTATCATTTACAAAACAACACTGAGTCGATTGAGTAGAATTTGTTTCTGATTTGGATAGAAAAATTTTACTTATGACCCAGGCCATGGAACTGATCCACAAAGGGGACTGATGAAGAGCTCTGTGTTTATTCGTTTTCGATCAGCAGATATGCTAAGGTCAACAGGCGCCAACAAGTACACTTTAGTAATTTTGCTTGTAGCAGGATAACACCACCTTGTAAATGACGCCCGGGAGACTCCAGGGCCTTCCATTCCCTGGGTTTTCTTCAAGAGTTGCAAAGAATTCGATGTCATCAAAAGGTACAAATGCACCAAGCTCTAGGGTGGGACTCTGAGCTTGGAATCACAATTCAGGTATTGGGTCAAATCTTGGCTTTACTTGCAGAATAAGTCAGGGCAAACTCTGAATGTTAGTCTACCCTCCTACAAATGAGGATAATAATAATTCCTAAACCGTTGAGTTATAAACATTAAATGAGATCATCTTTGTTATACAATTTGCTGCATGCCTAATCCAAGATGAGCTGTGTTAAATGTTAACCATTATTTCCACTGTAATTTAGCGTCTGTAAACCAAAGAGTGTGCGCCACAGGATGGGCTATTGTTAGCAGCTAACATGACACCTAATTCATTGGAACTGAGTCTGTTACAAGTTGAATGAACTAAGTCACTTTAAATTTGCTACAGAATAATACAGGAAATTGATTAACCGTGCTAGAAGATGGGGTACACTCAATTTGCCAAGCTCCCACACACTTGAGCCACCCCAACAGTGCCTGAAGTACCAGTCTGCTTACATTACTTTCCGATGAACCCAGGAAGGAAATGCTGAATATACCAAGTGTTTCAATCTCACTCTGATTCACCCTTAACTCAGACAGCCAATTCCATGTCAAATGACCAGTTTTCACAGGGAAGCCTGTGTGTTGGGGGTAGGGAAGTTATTACCAAAACTAATCTCAAGTTTTCAATAACCTGCAAAAATAGACAGGGCTGAAAGTCCCACTGCTTCAGCCCTGTGATATGATTGAAGATTAAACTATATGTGGCATGTGTCAGAAATATTATGTCCATGGCATTAATACATGGCTTTTCCTAAAAAGTCTGCTAGACTAGAATGTTCTTTTTTCACCTTCGAAAAAATTCCAAAAGAGCACTCTGTCATTTTTAAGTCCTTATGAGTTCCAGGAATCAAAGAAAAAGGGTACAGAAAAAGGTTATTGTACTTGCTCTCAAAATACCCAGGTTCAGTTACCAGGCTTACTACCTAGTAAATCAGGAGACTTCGGGCTAGTAAATTACCCATTCTGAAAACCACCAGGAGAAATGAGGATGTAACACAACCCAGCTTAGCGACACCTACCCAAAAGGTTGTTGTATGTTAATTTATTTTATCTTTCTTATTTCAGTGTCAAAAAAATTCCGCAATTAGTAAATTAATGACAATCAACAATTTTCCCCTTATCCTGAACCTAATAGGGAAGGAGTGGAGGCAAAGGTCTTGGGTCAAAATTCGGAAGATTTCTTTTATAGATAACAAGCACCAAAAGGACTTAGCTTTCTTTTATTATTCACATTAGCTCTCAACTCAGTATTGACTGGACACAACAGAAGGATGGAAGGATGGATGGATGGATAGAAGGATGGATGGATGGATGGATGGATGGAATGATGGACGGACGGACAGACGGACGGATGGTTGGTTGGTTGGATGGATGGATGGATGGATGGATGGATGGATGGTTGGCTGGTTGGTTGGATGGATGGATGGATGGACAGATGTTTGGATGGATGGATGGATGGATGGATGGTTGGTTGGATGGATGGGTGGGTGGATGGATGGATGGATGGATGGATGGATGGATGGATGGTTGGTTGGATGGATGACCCTGGGACACTGGAAAACTTTAAGTCATTTAAAAATTAAGGTTAAAAAAATACATCCATCAAATTTAACTTATTTTTTAACTGTTATTTTATTGAAAAAAAAAAGATTCAGATGACTCCAAGTACGTAATTCAAAACAGAATAAAGGGCTGGGAATGGTAGTGCATGCCTGTAAACTCTGGGAGGTTAAGGCAAGAAGATCACAAGTTTGAGCCCAGCCTAGGCAACTTGGCAACTTAGCAACTTACCAAGACCCTGTTTCAAGTAAAAAAATTTTGAAAGTTTTAAAAGGGCTGGGGACATAGCTCAGTGCAAAAGCATTGGGTTCAATCCCCTTCCCCAAGGGAGAAATAATAAAGAAAATCACTACTGGGAAAAGAAAAGAAACACCAAGGCAAAAGCAAAGTCAGAGCTGTGGAGGAAAGTGGAATAAAGGGAACAGTGCACCCCTCTTGAGCTGTACACCTAGCTCATTTGGTAATATCCAACTCAAACAGGGGCGTGGCGACTGTACAATTCACAATGCAAATCAATTGCTCTCAGTACTAGGATCAGGCAGGAATTTCCACTGTTGGCCCTCCGAACATGACACGCTATGCTCTGAACTCATGGGTTGTTAGGGTTTAGATCTAAAATGTCCCTAAAAGTCTCATGTGTTCAGGGATGGGGGGTTTTAAAGGTGACTGAATCACAGGGGCTCTATACTCATCAGTGGACTGATCCATTGATGAGTTCAAAGCTAAATGTACCAGAAGGAGATGGGGCTTGGCTAAGGTAGGCCACTGTGGGTATGACCAGGGAGGGTGTGCTCTTATCCCCACTTCCTCTCCGCTTCCTGGCTGCCATGAGTTGAGCAACCTTCCTCCGCTGCGCTTTCAGCCATGCCATTTCTGCCTTGGAGCTAACAACCATGGACTGAATCCTCAGAGAGCATGAGCCAAAATAAACCTCTTCTCCTTTAAGATACAAGTGTCAAGTATTTTGTCCCAGCAAAACATAACTAATACATGGTCTCTACAACAAATTTCATATGGCTCTTTCTCTTGTCTTGATGATTGACTGAAAAAACTCACAACTCAGCAAAGGAGTCCAGACAGGCTGCTCTCTCCCAGGAGAATCTCAGAAACTGTATTCCCTTCTGCATGCTAGATCCTGGCCGGGGGAGAGCAAGCTGGAGGTGGGGATCTCAAGCTCCAGCCATGTATAGTTGGGTCACATTGCCAGATGGCCACACCCCATCTGATGGAAAGGACAGTTCCACCAAGAGTGTGCTTGGCTGGTTTTTGTGAGAGCTTAAACAGCCACCTGAACTTGTGCAGAGACGAGGTGTCCCTTCGCTCTCAGTTGAACGGCAAAATGAATGAGCCACAAGAGGGGCTGCAGATTCCCACTCCATAAAGCATGAATGAAATGATTTGAGCCCGAACACTTTTTTAAGGCAAGTGTAAACAGACACTCCAATGAGCCAAATAAAATCCTCAGAAGTTTCCATATCCACAGACTGCCCTAGTTTTGAGCAATGGTACTTCTTAATATATCCAAATGTATCCCAAGGTAACTAAGCAAGGAACATATTCATAGAATCAATACTTTTAAGCAGGCTATAAATTGGGAACGATCTACTAAAATAATAACTTTAATTTTAGAGCAGGGACTCTTTGGCAATACTTAACAGTTTCAGCTGGGACAGACGTTACCATATTTCTTAGGAGGAAAGTCAGCACACAGCAAAAGGAAGTAATATGTTCTAGCGCAACCCGGGGAGATCTACCATTTATGGAAGGCTTACTCTCTGGCTTGCACTGTGTCGATGGCTTTAGGCCAAAATATTCTTCTAAGTTTCCCCTAAGTTCTTGGTGTTGTATCATCTTGCAGCTACACTTAACCACCTCCAACTAGTAACTGCCAAAACACTACAAAATCGCATCACTTACTGGGAAGCTTCCTACCGGTGTCATTCGAGGGAATCTGGAAATCACTGGTCCCAAAAATGCTCTGCTCCACAGCTGGCCATCAAACCTCCCAAATATCCATACAGCCTAACGTGAAGAATGACTCGAGCAAGGACCCTGATTGCTGGACTGGATTTAATAACTTTTTCAGGACACACCATGAGAATCACATTTCTCAAAACTCCAAGCAGCATCATTCTCAATTCTAAAAACTGTGAAGCTACCGAACACTTGAGAATTCTACGCAGTGTTCCAAGACAAGTGGCCACATGAGGCCAGAGCGTGCCTTTGGGCACTGGGCTGACTGTCAGCTTCAAATTTTAGTCCCGTCCCGTCTTGACACATATCACTGTGTCAAGAGACAGTAGAGCAGTGGGTCCCAAAAGCAAAGTGGGACTGGGGTTGAATGTAACTCACTTCTAATGATAAAATCGGTCCTTTACGATTTCACCACATTGTGGCTCAATTTATAGGACATTCCCAGCGACCCAACTAGGTTATCCAGGTGCCTGTAAGAAAATGGGTGAGGACGGTATTGTGCGAAACATGTTTCCATGCCTCCTATGAAACACAACAGAGTATAATCTTCCAGAATACAGAATTCCAGAATCAACCAGAATAATCTTCTCAAGAATACAGCAGCACCTTAGTTTCAGAGAGGTTCCAAAATATGTTTACTTTGCCCAACAACTAGTTTTCTAAAATCCAGTCACCTCATTCTCTCCCATTCGGCAGACTGTGTCCTGTTCCCAGGGAAGCCACGGAAGCTTTGCCATGCACAGGAAGAACCATGTTTCCTGGGACACAGGGCAGGAGCTGGTGGCTGAGGAGCATTCCTCAGTCACCGTCAAAGACTGAAGATCCAGGGAGGGACTGTGGTTCTAATTCTCTCTGGTTCTGCAAGCCTCATATTTGGTCCTGAGCCAGCAGGGAGACAGGGGAGTCTCCCCTCTAAAAGGTGTGGTGCTGGGTTAGCATCAAGAGGAAAGGGACCAACAGGAGAGGCCAAGGACACAGCAGCCGCTACCTGCCTCTCACACTTTCTCCAACCCATCCAAGAGACAGAAAGTACACATGCGCAACCAGCAATTTCTCTGATGATCCTGACTCCTCCCCCTTAAACTGGTCTCCTACTACGTAACAAAGAGGGAAGTCTTCCAGCAAAATATAGCCCGGACATCAAGAGAACCCCTCCCCTCCTCGCCAGACGGGATGAAGTTATTGGTCATAATTTTATTCCCTAAACTACTCCATTCACCCCCACTCCCTGACAGGAGCTGCTTTCCACAGAGTAGGAGGTCACTGAGGAATCCCGAGGTGATGCCATGTCCCCGGAAGGCCACAGTGGCACCCATACCTATGAGCAACCAGAGGTGGGACTTCCTGCAACTCAGATGACAGAAAAACCACCACTAAACCCTCTGGAGAGGTCGCTGCAACAGAGGTGAGAAATGAGCTTCCCTGGCCCTTTGCACCTTGAGTTCAGCAGCCCTCCAGAAAGACCCCCACCCCTCCTGAACTGCTGCTTCCTCTTTGTTTCTGTCCCAGCCCGCTGCCCTGCCTGAGCTGGCGGGAAGGCGACTTTTAAAAGGAAATGATTAAAGACAGGCTTCCGGCACTCCGACACTAAGAAAGCCACTGAAGGCCATGGCACCAGACATACAGAGGAAGGGAGAGACTCTAGAAATACTAAGTATGTATATGTGAGTATTTGATGAGTGATTTGATGTGATACCCAAAGGCGCTGAGTAACTGTGACAGTGGGAAAAGGTAGCTGTGCTACCAAAAGGTGAAACTGTAAGGTGACCCAAAGTGACTCCATTATCAAGAGCACAGGATGAACATCAGCCACCTTGTTAGATGTTAAATGGCATAACCCAGTCAGAGGATTTTATCAAAGACTAAGACATCTCGGTGCAACAAATTCGTGCACTTTGAAGTTAAATCAAACCATTTTTTAAATTATTTTAAAGAAATTCTTCCCAGGCTTTTAAAAAGGGAGGAGGGTGATTCGGTACCTCTAAGTCTCCATCTTTTAAAAGACAAGAACTACAGCTCATATGTGAAGATTCTGTCAAGGGGACTAACGGACCTGCGGTAATGGGTCCCTCCCTGAGTACTTAGCCCCAAATCCTCCTTTATTCTCTCATTTCCAAATGCAAGACACTTCCAAATGACTTCTTTTTTTTAATCACTTCAATTTGCTTGGCAGTTACTGTATACTATTAAGAATATAAGTTCTAACATGTGAAACATAATTCTTTATCTCATTGATTCTAAGCAACAGTTTCTTCACTCTAACGTCTCTGAAATTAAATATATTTTACAATTACAATGGTGTGGTACTGGTTTAATCAGCAGCATTTTCCTTCATAGCAGGACATAAAATAGTGCTGCATCTTACCAATGATAACATCACATGAAACAGTCTGTAAAACTAGATTTCTTGACATGTGTGGTGGTACTTTCCTATAATCCCAGTACCCTGGGAGGCTGAGGCAGGAGGATCGCAAGTTCAAGCCCAGGCTGGACAACTTAATGACTCTGCAAGATCCTATCTCAAAATACAAAATAAAAAGAGCTGAAGATGTAGCTTCGTGTGCAAAGGCCCTGGGTTCAACTAGCATTACCAAAAATTTTAAAATTTTTTTCTAAGTAGTGATATTTGTAACTATCTAAAAGATGCTCATGAAGTACTTGAGTCAAGCACAGTATCTACGTAAGAACTGTAGTGATTGCTGCCCATTCAGTTCAACGCAACCAACATATTTTCTTCCTCCTCCACCAACATTTACTGAGCACCTGCCCTACGTCTAGGATGAGGAACTAAAATATCTCCTTATGATGCCTGCAACCCGGGAAGACGGAGGGCACCTAGCTGCTCTGGCCTGGTTCATGGTGAACGAGGAGAAGAAATAGATCAATTCTGCAAGGAGAAGCTATCAGCTGAACCTGGCCCTTCAGAGTTAACAGGATTCGGCTCGGCTTATGAGATGCAAGGAAATGAACAGACACAGGAGGAAGTTTGTACAAAAGGGAAAAGTCACAAAACAACAACAGTAAAATAAACAAACACACGAAAAACCTCCAGGGAAAGAGCAGAGAAAAATAAAGCCTTTGAAAAATATCATCTGCTCAGTATCAAAGAGAGATGACCTCCTGGGAAAGGGTGGAGGTGCTGAGTCTAAAAGGACGGGTCGGGGCTACGGATGCTACACAGAGAACCAGACACTATTGTGTAACAAGGGAACACGGGCGGGGTTTCATTATAGGAGTTACATGGTCAAACACAGTTTTCCCCTACTGGCTAGCTTGAAGACATGCTGGAGCCTTGCTGCAAACAGCCAATCGCATGAGGTGTCCCCAGCAGGATGCTGAGCACCGTGGCGTGAGGGGACTGGCAGTGGGATCCCCAAGACTCCACGGCCACATGTGCATTTGTGAGGACGAAGGAGGGAGAAAGAGGACACAGAGACTTCTCTGAAGTTCCCAGTTGGGAAAATGAAAAATAAGGTGACAATAACACCTTCCACTCTGAGGTCTGATACAGCGTCTGGGTCATTATCCGTAAGAGTCAGAATACCCTAGAGGAATATTATTGGATGTTTACAGCCTAATCCACAAATGACTTCAAACCATGGAAGCAGGGTTAGAACACACCAATAAAATTAAAATGAAAAACATTTGCTTCAAGTTTTATAGTTACTATGAAGGAAACTAAAAATACTAAGTACTTTGACACCCTTTCGTCTGTCTTAAACTTCACACATACACACCTATATAAGCACTCACACTTTTGTTCAGAAGCTATATTGTGGCATCGGACTTCCACGCATGTCACACTTTGGATATGATTATTATTCTAGTATGTTAGAAGGTTGGAATATTTTTTAAAGAAAACATATTCCAAAATAATGAAAATGGTTCCTATCTTTTTCTGCATTTCTTAATTTTAAATTTGGTTTTCTCACAAAACTGCAAGCAATATTTGAATCGTGCTGTTATTGTACCTTAGACAAAAACTCAATGGCAACCAGTATTTTGCCTATTGAAAAAATTTGTTTAAGAATAATAAAGCTTAGTCTCCTGTTTTAGTGTGGGATGCTAAAACAAAATATCTCAGACTAATTTGTAAACAATAGGTATGTGTCACTCACAGATCTGGAGAGGAAAAAATCCACGATCAGAATGGATAGACTGAGGGTCTGGTGAAGGCCTGTTCCTCACAGAGGGCGCCTCTGGCTGCCCCCTTGTGCAGTGTAAGGGGCGAACAGGCTCTCACAGGCCTCTTTCATGAGAATGTTATCTCACTAATGGGGCAGAGCTCTTGAGACCCAAGTACCATTGCCTCCCAACATCATCACGCTGGGTCAGCTCCAACACATGAACTTGGCAGGAAGCAGACATTCAGACCATAGCACCTCCCAAAACGCTTAGATAGGAAAAAAATGTTTGGAAGATGCTGTGGTCTGAATGTTGTGATAGTGGCCAATTCCACTGTATAATCAAAGAAACAAAAACAAATAAACAAATTAAAAAAAAAAACAAGAAAAAAAACACCTCTCATAACCTGTGAGAGGCCAGAAGTTTAAGGTATAAGCTCAACCACATCTTTTAGAGACCAAACCAACACCCGTCATAATAAAATGCATTGAACAGCAGCACTAACTTAATACAAAAATAAAATGTGATGTCTCCAGTTTGGAACCGCAAAGTTGAACAGTAAATTGAATTGGAGTTCAGCCTCCAAAACTGTCTGGGCTTGCAGGACACCCACTATCCTCCCTCCTTGGGCTTGATCCTCTTATTTAAATAAGGTTGTCAACTGCAAGCAATGTTCCAAAACTGCACAAATCATAGTGAGATGCATCTGGAATGAATAAATAAGTGCACCTAAGTGCCACTTCAAACAAATGCAGCATTTAAGAGCAATGACTTAACTTTTCTGTAAGAGAGGAACAAGGGAAGTCAGTAGCTGTGCAGCTCTCAACAGAGCAGATCTGGAATGTTTCTCTGGCTATGTCAGCAGCCAGGCTAGCAAAGGCTCACAGGGAAGCACCAGGCCTTCGGGTACAGAGACAGACGGCAAGAAAGAAAAGGATTGAGTTTGGGGTCCCAAGTGACTCGGTTCAACTTTCCTCACTATTTGTGCTCTTTAAAATTAAGAAGGTGGTCTGAAAGTTTCTGAGCCCTCTGTACCTGAAAAGAAATCCATATTTCTCTGACTTGCTCATATCAAAATCCATAAGCATCCTAATGATAATATCATGAGATTTTCTCGGCTGGGATTCTCTTTTCAGCAAGTAAGTGATTCAGTGAAGGCAAAGTACCACCACACTGAACCCTAGAAAAGCAAAACGAAGGGCAACCAAGTCTTGCTTTAAAATTTGGCACAAGATCTTTTTGACTGAATGGTGACTAACATTCATCCTAGCCAAATTACAAAACGGGAGAGAATTAAAAGCACATGAAGTAGTTGCAAGCTGAATTCTTTAAAGTAGGGGGGTAAAAAAAATCAAACAGAGCACAAACACCCATCCCTGAAGTCATAGAGGATGATCAGCCTCTTTCACCATACAGGCAGTTCCTGGGGAGCTGGTGGATGTTTGAAACAGTGATACATCAAAGTCCCGCTGCAGAAAAACCAATACATAAACTCAAAAGCAAATCTGTTTCTTGTATGACAGCAACTGGCTTAAAAAGCTTGACATTCACTGCCAAGGAATATCTATGGGACCACACACAAACTAAGTGAAACAGATACCAGGCTTGTTTCATAAGAATTAGCAAGTACACTCCTGTCCAGGGTGCTAATATCCAAAGGGCCTTATGGACAAAGTCATCAATAAAACACTCCTAATCGTCCCCACCCAAGACAGTATCAGTGTGTACCACTGCTCCTTGACTTAATTAATAAATTACATATATGAACCACAGTTCTAATAAATTCTGCATATTTCAGATTTCTGTGTATGTTCAAGTACATAATTTATCTGAACCAAATAGAAGTCCATAGAGCTTTGAATAAAAAAGGAAAAAAGACATATTAATTCTGAAATTTCCTTTGCGTGCTCTCTATTTAAATCATCTCGCACATGCATCCAACAAGGAAAAACCACAGCTCTAGGAAGCAGACAGTTGATCTGACACCTAAAAAAAAAATAAGAGCAGAAGGTTATGAAAGACTCAAGTTGGGTATGTTCATTGCAAAGATCATTCCAAGAGCAAAACGTGGGTCATAGTGGTAAAAACTATCCCTAAATCTGTTGCTACTATGTTTGTGGTTCTTTTTTAAATGAAAAAAAAAAATCCTCAGTTTCTTATTTGCGTGTGCGTGGTCTATTTCTTAAAGCTGTATTTCACCCTTATTATGAAGTAACACAAGGGCTCCCATCTGGAATCTTCAGGAAGGCAACACTGCCTTTCAGGAGACACGTGCTAAAAACCTCAGGCTGCTCTGAAATCATCTGCTGAGGGGCCTGGCTCTCGCTAGGGACCATTAATTTGTATTTTTGCAACACAGATAGTAATAAATATTCCTTCTCCAGTAGTTAATAAAACAAGGCCACATGTAGAAAAAGAAAATAGACAAAGGACTCATCCTCACCCACCACACAACACATGATTGGCAAGATGCAGTACGCAGAAAATAGGCTTCCAACCATAACTGCATTTTATAGAGTGACTAATCTCAGATACAGTCAGGCTAAGTAGCTAAGCAATTTCCAATATATAGTCTGGAAAAAGGAAGGCTAACAATAACAAGGAATGAAAAAAACATTTTTTAAAAGGCATTTTTCAAAGGAAAAAATTTTTGTTAAAACTATGATCTTCATAAATTGTGGGGAGCGGCATGTTTCGTTTTCCAGAAGAAATTCTGCCTCTGGCCGGCTTCCAATCCAGATGGAAGCATTCTCATTCAGTTCAATGGTCGTGGCCTCCTGTTGGCATCCAATCCTACTGATTTGTGTCCTCCAGAAATACCCTTCTCTTAGCTTCTGTGCTTTCCTTTAGATCTTGCTCTCACCCTGTCTTAGTTACTTTTTTCTCATTCCTGGGACAAAATACCAGACACCCAAAATTACGGGAAGAAAGGTTTATTTGGCTCACAGTTTGTAGAGGTTTCAGTCCACAACCAGCTGGGTCCGAGGCAGGGTGGCATGGCCAACAGGCAGAAGGCAGCAGGGCAAGCAAGGGATGCAAGCAAGGGGCTAAGCAAAGGGGGCAACCAGTTTCTTCCTGTATTTTATATTTTATCCAGGCTGCCTGGCTTTAGGGTGGGCAGTACTCCCACCCTTAATCCTAATACCCTTAATCCTACCATCACATCCGTGATCCCAGCAGAACCATGCCAAACTAATCAGTGGACTAATTCAGTAATCACACACTCTAGAGCCAGCTCTTACCACATGAGGCTTTGGGGGGACATCTAGACACAAACCATAACACGCCCCAACTGTAGGTTCTGCCCACAACCTTCCACTATATGGTAATTTTCTCTTTCACACACTTATCTGGTTCTTCCCAGACTCTCATCTATCTAAATCTTGGTCTCCAATACAAATTCCTCTTTCCACACCTGTCCAACTCCACGGCGTTACCTACTGATAGTTCTGACTTCCCATTTAGGGTCAAAACCCTTCCAGCCCTTTGATTCTGCCCTGAAGGTGATGTGAATTGTAAATACAAAGCAGACTTTGGTTGTAATATGCCATTAACTGAATCTGTGACCTTCAGCCAAACACTGGGCAACCCTACAAACCTTGCTCTCCATCTGCAAAATAGGAAATCTGCCTACAGGTTTCTGCTGGGGGTTAAGTAAGACAGTGGACAAGAAGACTCGGTTTCCTGGTATTTACTCAGGGCTTCGTGAATGTGCATTTCTTTCTTTCTTTCCTCTTTCCCTTTTCTGGGCCCTTGTTCTCCCCCCAGAGACCCTGAAGAATCCTCTGTATTTATCCCATCCCTTCTACCTCTGTGATAATCCAGGTTTCTTTCCTCTAATTCCCATCAAAATGATTCCCCTCTTCCACCTAAGCCACCCACTGCCAACTGAACTAATGAACATACAAGGTGCACTTACCCACCTTCCAAAACGCCACCACTCTAATCCCTGTTCTACTAAGGTAGTGGCTCCCAACCATTTTAGCAACAGGGATTGGTCTTCATGCAAGAAAAGTTTCCCAGGGACAGGAAGTAGGGCTGTACGGGTTTGGAATCGGGATGATTCTAAGGAGCTCACGACCTAGCTCTCTTCCATGCACAGTTCACAGTAGGGTTGCTGCTCCTATGAGGATCCAATGCTGCTACAGAACTGGCAGGACTTCGAGGGATGGGGAGCAGCTGTAAATACAGACAAAGCTTCACTTGTCCCCCTCACCTCCTACTGTGTGGCCCAGTTCCTAATGGGCCATAGACTGGTACCAAACCATGCCCTCGGGCTTGGGAACTCTGGAACTAAGCATGCAGGGCAGACAGGAGACCTACAGAAGTAAAGAAGCACCTCTCTGAAGGGTTACTCAAAACTTTACCCAGCAAGTTAAAGAGAGCGGGAGAGGTGGGGTATATTCATACAAGAACAATATTTTAAATCTGCATGATATTTAAAGATGAAATACCCACCTCCCTCCCCCCTCAAAAAAATGGTATATGGAGTGGTTAGAAATTCATTCCCTTTTTACACTGGGGTGTTCAACTGGAAAATCACTTTTTCTCCTCTGAATCGCCACACTTATCGATCATTTGGATATTTGCCTTGATCCTTTTCTGGTAGGATCACAAGTTCCAGGAGGGAATGAAGCACAGCTTATTACCACATACAGGGGGAGATAGGTGCCATATTGCATAAAGGCACATACTGCTCCCTGTACCGTAACCCGCCATGAACAGGGAGGTGGTACTGTAGTTAGCCAAACAACTGTGCACCACAACCTAGCCAAGTTTACAGATAAAATGAACCACCACCCCCTCCAACAAATTTTTTCTCCAGTATCTAAGAAATGCCATCAATAATAGCCAAAGGAAGAAACAGTAAAATTTATTTCTCCACAGAATGCTTACAATGAAACATCCTACATGGTCTCTCTGCTAGCCCACGAATATTCTTGACTTGCACTCCCAAAGAAGAGCCATCTGGGGCATTTCAGGGAGCCACAGGCTCTAGGACACAGAGAGGTCACCGAGGCGAGTGGCGTGGCTTCCCTGATTGATGTCGTATTTGTCATATACTGCTAGACAACTGCATCCATCCAAGCTTGTAGCTCTGGGTAGCCAACATCATCAAGAGTTAGGACTCTTACTTCAACATGGAAAACAATGTAAAAATATATTTGTACGCTGGAAAATATGAACACACAAAGACAATGTAGACAATACCTCAGCTCCTGGTTCTGTAACTCTTCTCCTAACCCCGCCTATGACACATATGTGAATCGCAGAGGCCCGGGGTACATAAGCTTCCCTGTTGGTGGTATTTCTTCTCCAGCCTCGAAATCACCACTCTCCTACCTCTGATCCAAGACTTCAAGCACACTGGGGTTAAGGTGGGGGTGTCCCAGCGAGTCCCCAATTCCAACACAGCTGGGCTTCAAGTTCAGCGTGAAAGCCCAGCAGTGGGGAGGAGGGTCGGAGTGATTGTTCAACACCCTCCTACACCCTGCTCATGACTAATGCAT
The DNA here is from genome assembly GCA_004026905.1 of Hystrix cristata. Classification (NCBI taxonomy): domain Eukaryota; kingdom Metazoa; phylum Chordata; class Mammalia; order Rodentia; family Hystricidae; genus Hystrix; species Hystrix cristata. The sequence continues at coordinate 19,872 of PVJO010009020.1, read as the reverse complement.
CATGCTGGGAAAGCATTTCCTCCCAGCTAGTTAGAACTGACAAATCCACATTTAAACCAAACCAATCCTGAGAACGCTCAGGAGGCACTCAGCCCCTCCAAGGCCTAAGTATACCCCTTTCTGAAAATATCCACCTAGAGAGAAAACAAGCTGAGCGTTCAGGTTTAGCAATCCTTTGTAAGGCTACTTCTGTATGGGGCAAGGAGGTTGAGTTTCAAAGGCCAAATCAAAGAACATACACGGTCAGTCAGCAATTAGTAGTCTTTTTTGAGTGCAGGGATAACTTGCTAACTTGGTGCCAATCACTTGATTTCTCTGCGGCTTCAGATTCTTTCTCAGTAAAATTCAGCACCTAGTAAGTGCTTTAAAAATGTTCATTTTTGAATAGAAAATGGAGCTTTTGAATATGATGTTGTGTAAGTCAGCTTTCCGTTAACATAAGAAAGACCTGAGACGATCAGTTTAGAAAGAGGAAGAGTTTGTTTCACGTCACAGTTTTGGAGGTTGCCGTCCATGGCTGGTTGGTCCTATTGCTTTTGGGCCTGCACAGCATGGAAGGAGCTCAAAATAGGAAAAACTCTTCACACTTCATGGGCAAGGAGCAGAAAAGAGGGGAAGAGGAAAAGGCTGAGGGTCAAGAGGATGCCCCTGGTCAACCAGAAAACCTCCCACTAGGCCCCACCTCCTAAAGGTTCCACCACCTCCCAATAACAACAGGGGCTGAGGACCAAACCTTTAACACAAGGATCTTTAAGGGATGCTCCAGGTTGGTATGTGAAAGGGGGAAGGATATTGTGCATACAATCAGTGTAGGGATTTATTTCTCCAGTGTGATTTTCCATTCAAAATAGCATCCATGAGAAGAAGGAGGGGATTAATCAAGTGTATTCACTAAATAGAGCTTGGTGATCAAAATAACACCAGCCTTCTGCTGCTGCTTCGCTCGCACAGGCACGGGGAAATGGGGACTGAACTAATGTTGGCACCAGAGCACCAGCTCCTGAGCCTCCTGTTTCGATCTGTTTCTCTTACTCTGTCCCCGCACTCACAGGAACAGCCTGCCATCTGTGCTGTACCATTCAGCTCGGCTTGGTTTCCCATAAAGGTAACTAAGACGCTGACATCACTTTCCATCTAAAACAATTCCTTCCATTATTGCTTCCAGTCCTCAACCTCAATTCAGCTCCGTCCAGTTCAGTCTCGATGCATGCTTAGTGCCTGCTCTGTGGATGGCATGGCCCAAGATGCCACACAGGATGCTAACGGAGCTTAGGTCTCCTTACTTTGAGGGTCTTTATTTGGACGGGTAGGGAGAGGGAAATGTGGTAAGCCCCCCAAAAGTGTAAGAGCAGGCTTAATAAACTTAGTGTGCTCTGTAGAGGGAGGAGTGCAATCTAATAAAATTCTTATGCCTGGAGTATGTTCATGTAGCTAATACTCCTTAGAATTATACACGTGCCCCTATCAGGGCAAAGGCAAAAAAAAAATTGTTTTATCTCTTAAAAATACTATAAACAATCAAATAATAGCTTAATTTGACTATAATTTTTTAACCTGGATTGTGTGATTGCTCAGGAAAAAGAATATGATGATCATTTTGATGTCCTCTTTAATCCAAAATTAAAAAACTATGAAAATCCTTGGGAAAGAAAGCATTTTTAAATATAGGGATAGATAATGGGCATTTGAAATCATTTTACTATAAAAGCAGGGTCTAGAGGAGAATACTCATTCAAAAAATACACTCAAAGGGTTTATTTAAATTTTCAGCTATCTAAATGTGTAATGGATGATCTTCATCCTACAAGCTACAAAGGGTTTCCCTCAAAGAACCCTCTATCAAGAGCTACCATTTTTTGGGGGGTGCTGGGGATCGAACTCGGGCCCTTGTGCTCACTAGTCAAGCACTCGAACCACTGAGCTAAATCCCCAGCCCAAGAGCTACCATTTTAAAACAGGCAAAAATGATGAAGTAGGAAGTTTTCTTTTAAAAATCCCGTATGTGGTGCAAATCACCTGCAAGATGATTTATCAATTTTTAGGTGTTGCAACTCATACCTGTCTCTTCTAATTCAAATATCTGGTTTAACGAGAAAGAGACTGTGTCTACTTGTCAGGGAGAGTCTGGCTCTTTTTGGTTCTAATTTGAGATTGGATCAGATCTTTGACACCTTTTCTGAAGGGCACATCCTAACAGTCTCCACCCCACCCCAACACTAAACTCCTGGTGCCGACTCAGAGGGACAGTGGATTGTGCTAGAGGAACACTCTAGAGATATATGCACCAGTCCAACACTGGGCTGTGTTAAAAGAATGGAGGCAGGGCCAAGGGAATTAAGAAAATAAATAAAATTCGATTAAAATTTCACATCATGTAAAATCGGAAGGTAAGGTGGGCGGGGGCACACACCCGTTTTCAGCACTCTGGGAGGCTGCAGAAGAACTGCAAGCTCGAGCCCAACACGGCGACTCAATGACACGGCAAGACCTTGTCTCAAAACAAAAGATAAAAGCACTACGGTGGAAAGGCACTGAGTTCAATTCCCAGTTCTGCAAAAAAAAAAAAAAAAAAAAAAATTTAAACATATATATGATAGCATTATGTTAAATGCAATGAACCGGAAACCAAAGAACAAACTCAGCTGAAACAAAGTAGAATGATGGTTGCTAGAGGTGGCAGAGGAGTATGGAGAACTGCGTAACGGGTACCAAGTTTCAGTTTGGGAAAAGACAAAGTTGTGGGGATGGATGGTTGTAAAACGATGTGAGCGTACTTCATGTCTCTGACTGAACACCTAACAGTGACTAGTATGGTAAACTTTGTTATATGTATTGCCTTACAAAAAAGAGTATAACAATAACTAATACCGGAAGGATGCTTCATAATTTGAAAACTGATCATTTAATCATCACAGCAACCTCGGGCCAGGGTTTCTGTGTCATTCTTAGGTTGTTTCTATGGGAACGATGAGTCTATTGCCAGATCGATGGAGGATGGCCTGGTCACCATCAGAATCCAGATCCACTTCCTTCGAACCTGCTGTGCTCACTTCACTACTCCACACTCTCTTGCAACAGCCACACACATCCTTTAGAAATTCGATGATGTTCACAGAAGCTCCAAGAGATACGTGGACATGGTCAAAGTTGGAAATTCCAACTCCAGAAGGAAAGAAATGGATTTCACTTTATTTTACTCAGTGTTCCCAAGCCTTCTTCATCACAAAGCCTTATGTTGTGGAACATCAACTAACAATCCCAGGAAAAGTTTGTGTTTCATGGGTTACTAATGCAGGAAACTACCTTCACAAAATGTGCTCATTTCTCTTACTACAGATTCCATCTATTTGCAGTAATCAAGTAATCAAAGCATTTGGCTAACTGGCAGTTACAAGTATCAATATGATCGCCAGCCCTGCCCTCATTGGGTAATCTTCCCTCTCCAATTTTCTATCTTCTCTCACCCAAATCTTTCCATCAATCATAAAAGAACCACACAGACCGTCATCTCTGGCTCCTATACTGCTTACTCACTTGGCATGGGTCAGATTAGATCCGTGTGTGTGTGTGTGTGTGTGTGTGTGTGTGTGTGTGATGTGTATGAGAGAGAGAGAGATGACAAAAGCAGAACTGGGATGTGGCTTTAGCAAATATATATATACATATATATATATATATATATATATATATTTAAGTAAAATGGTATAGATCCCTCATTCCAAATCCTCTTTCACAAGGTCTGGTATAAATGAGTCACAGAAAGAAAAAAATGTATCACTTGGCATTAAATAAATACATTGGAGGAGTGAGGGGCAACGCCAGCAGGAATACAGGTTTTACAGGTGATTTTATACAGCAACAACATTGAGATTTGGAGTTTAATGAACCTCATTAGCAGTTTCTTCCCACTAATTAAAATAACTTTTTTTAAAAAATTCTTGCAATGCTGGGTATTGAATCCAAGGCCTTAGCGCATGTTAGGCAAGTGCTCTACCACTCATTAAAACAAACCAATCGACAACCATGAAGCAAAATTTTTAATTGTAGGTTTCTTGTTTTGTTTTGCTTTGTTTTTAACATATAAAAATCCTTGGGACAAAGCAACAAATTTTTCAAAAATAATTTGTCATGGACTTTGCATATTTAATTCTTGAAAAGGCTTCGATGTCTCTTTCTGAGGTTGTGGTCAGCGCCCCCACCCTAACCCCGCAGGATGGTTCTGTGTGAGCTGCCAACCCAACAAGGGTTCCACGGAGCAAACACTAAACCTGTCAACTGTTATTTCTTGTTGAGGCCTGTGCTGTTTGTTACGTAGGTTCAATTTATAATGGGAGTATGTCAGCTCCTTTCTGTCTGAACTTGACACAATGGGAAAAGCCCTTAAGGGTTAATTACTAATCTCAAAATCTGAAACAGATAATGAAGAAGTCTTGAGCAATTGTGAAAGACAACCCACAGCATTCATCAAAACCGGGGCCATTCCCAGGCAAGCTCAGTCTCAAGCCCAAGAGCACTGCCTGAGCCACGAAGCACAGGGACTGGGCAGCCAGTCCTACGAGAATGAACTTGACCCAGGAACCAGACACAAGCGTGGGAATTTTGCTTTTGCTGCCCAATACCCAGATGACAGTGGGCAGTCACTCCCCATCACCAAGACTCAGGTTCCTCCTTGGTAAACACGGACTAAGAGTAAGTGTAACAACCTGGTGGTTCACACAGTCCGCTGTCTGAGTCACAGAAGTGATCAATAATTAGCTGGAGAAAAAGTAGTGGGATCTTTCTTTACATCCAGATATTGATTAGTCATCATATCCAGGCTGCTGAGCTGTAATTAGAAGTTTTCAAAAACTAAACGTGTAACAAAAGTGCTCTGTGAAATTAGGGACTGAATTCACAGATTTTCGCCCCTCACTGATTACAATCAAAACACACGATGGCCTCACGTGAAGTTGAAAGACCAGCATGTAACAATCACGAGGGCCCACAGTTCCCTCTTCAGTATAAATTTCTGGCCTGAGAAGTGACTACGTCAACACCCCAGTCTTGTAAAATAATGCATCAATTCTCTAGTTTTTCACATCTTTATAGGCTTTTGGAAAAGATTGTTGTTACCCAAAATTAAAGTCACTGAAGTTTAACTTCTAAATTGAACAGAGATGAATAGAGACAAAAATTTAAGTATCTTAGAAAGAATGTTGCCAATGGCAATGCATTATTTATGGTCCCAGAACTTGTCAGAAAGGCACCAAGCAAATCAGGCTTACTAAATACAGATAAAGTACAGAATTACTAAATTTACTAACTCTGTAATATTTAGACTTAAAAAGTCATACTTTTACGGCCGGGGATTTAGCTCCGTGGTTAGAGTGCTTGCCTTGCAAGTGCAAGGCCCTGAGTTTGATCCCCAGCACCCAAAAAAAAAAAAAAAAAACTATCAAAAAGTCATACTTTTAAGAGATAAAAACCAAATCTCAGCAATCTCATGATAGCACATGCCAAGTAGTAAAAGAGAATTTTGGCTAAGTTAACTCAGAAGAGACAGTATCAAAATTAAGATCCACAGTAGGTAACCCCACCCCCACCCCAATGACAGTACGGATGGATCTGAATGGTGAATTTTAGAGCAGAGTTCACCTAGACAGTGACCTTAATCATATAATCTATTATTGGGTTAACAACCATAGACAACAGCTGTTACGTGCAAGGCGCTGCGCACCCGGTTCTTAGGATGGGGAGCAGGTGGGGGTATCAGCTCTGATGCAGACATGACTGTCTTCATGAGTTACCCTGGAAAGACCCAGGCCATGAGCACAGGCCTGGATACCCTGGTCTGTATCTGTAGGACCTAATATATAGGACACAGATTAAAACAGTGGAATTCAAACCTACACAATAAGAAAAAGAATCTGCTTTCAATTTCTCGTTCTTCTCTAGAATGTCTTAGGTAGCCCATAACTGTGGAGCAGAGATAAGGGAGTTAAATAGGATATTGTCAAAGCAGTGAAACATAAAAATGGAGGCCAGCTAGGAATTCTACACTAGGTAAATCGATCAAAATACAGAATAAATAGGCAGCTGTCTATCCTGCTATCAAGGTGGAATCTTAGACTAAGACAACACAAAAATCATTATCCAACATATACCTGAGATGTCAAATATCCTAGAAAACCTGTCCTGCGATGCTATCAATAGTCAATTTTAAATAACTTCTGGAGTTAGAACTCCTGGATTACAAAGCAGCACTATTTTCACAGTGCTCAATATCAAAATGACTAATAATTGTTAAAGCAAAAAACAAAACAAAAAACTTAGGCCTTAAAAAAAATGACTTACAGAAAAAAAAAGCTGAAAGCAAATGAGACAGTGAAGCTGGATATAACTCTGCAGGTCCCCGCTTCCAAGAGCATCAGGGTGTACGGCGTGGGGTGGGGGCGTCCCTGAGACTTACAGCTTCCGGCTTGCTGCAGAAGCTACAAACATGAACACATACTTACTCCTACAGCAAGAAGAAAATCCTTTTTTCAATTTTCTCAGAAACTGCAGGCTAACCTAAATGTTTCTTATCTATCTGTAAGAAGTGGTAAATAGCAGCTATGCAAAGAAAAAAAAAAGTTGGAGGAAAGGAAAACAGAGAAAAAAGGAGGAAATAATACAGTAAAATATAAAATGCAATATAATCTTGGAAGCTGAAATCCAAAGAAATCAAGGTCAGGATGGAGACAGAGCTCAGAGACAGTCTGCTTAGCATGTGAGACGTCCAGAGTTCAATTCCCAACACTACAGGAGAAGGAAAGAGAAGGGGAGAGTGGGGAGGGAAGAAAGAGGAACAGAGGGGAAGGGAGGGGAGAAGAGGGGAATCAGGATACACTGATTAGATTCCACTCTTAGGTTTTCAAATACTTTTTTGTTTCTGGGACACCATCAGGAAAATCTGTTCATAAGAAATCAATCCTGCCAGCCTCAAAACTGGGGGTCCAGTTCAATTCCATTCAGCAAAAGTCCCACATGCCAAACGTAACAATGACATGCTAAAATGAGAGGCTGGTGATGATTTTTAGAAATATGAGTGTGGTGACTTATAATTCAAGAGGACGAAAAGAATGTTTTCGATCCTAGTAAGTTCTGACAGCAGTTTGGAATATTACATCGCTGATGTGTTTTGAGATTCTAAATTTACCCAAATCCTATCTCAGCTAAGTATCCTCCAACACTCTGGCCTGTGGAAATTGTGTATGTGCATGTGTAGGAGAGACTTATATTTATAAAATAAATGGTAAAAGTCTGAAATATTTTGCTCAGCAAAGATGTACAACTGGAAATGTTTGTTAGGATTATCACTTCATTAAAGTGTTGATTAAAAAAACACCTATATCCAAGCAAGTTTTTTAATTAATTTGGAGCACAGATTTTTTTAGTGGATTGTTTTTAGCGTGGCAAAGTAGAAAAAACCATATACAATCTTCAGCGACAATGGACAAGTGTGTGGTTCTACATACAGCTGGCTGAAGGGTAGATTCCCAGCACTGCGGCAGCAGGGTGGACAGGGACAAGGCAAAGAAGAAAAGAGGGAGGGAAGGACAGATGAACACAGCTGAAAGAAAAACCAGTTCGCAGTCCTCTTCCTTCTTTCCAAGATCTTGAAGGAGAAGATGAAAACAATCCCTACCGGTTCCTCTGACCACCACCCCTTAGCAAGGGTTTGGGTCCATCCATTTCCTCCCCCGTACCTGTCCTTTAGAAAGCTACCCTTCTACCTCCTTGGAAATCAGACCAAGTATGATCATAACATTTACAAACTTGGATTTTAACATGACCGAACTGCTCCGGAGTCTTTCAATAATTTGAAAAAAATGCACCTGGAGGCCTGGAGTTCTCCTTCCATGCCAGCTGACAAATCCTCAACTGGCCTCGCTGTTTCTCAAATTAGAGACAAACCAATTCGCCTTAAAGCCTTCCTTCAAAATGTCTGCGATTTATTACCCCTATATAACAAAATGCAGATGGGCCGATCAAAAAATATGGTGTGTTATCTAAATGCTTTTAAAAAGTGATACAGTAGAAGATGTTCAGCCATGAATCCCCCTCTAAGAACTCGCCCTTTCTTCGAACGCATTTATCCCATTGTTCTTGCCACTTCCTGGTGCGGTTCTGGAAGTCCTCTTTCTGAGTGTCTGTATTAAGTATCATTAAAAAGAGCGTGAATGCTGCTGCTGCTGAGTAGCGTCTGACAGAAAAGCAGGCTCATTAAAAAATCACAGTGTGTCCTCATCCATCTTATTCACCAGATCTGACACTGCGCGACTTCTGACTCTTCTCCAAAGTCAAAATGACCACGAAAGGTGAAGGCTTTGAATCAACTCAGGACATCAAGGCAGCCACAACAGTGCCACTGAAGACATCCACAAAAGAGGACTTCAAAACTGCTTCAGAAAGCAGCGAGAATGATGGGGAGGTGTTTAGAGTGAGGGGGAGGATTCTGAGGGAGATTAATGGCAATATTTCTTTCACTGTACTGAATTTTTTTTTTAATTTTTTAACATCCACTGTATTTTTTTTAACACACCTTGTACGTTAAAAAAAAAACTTAGCGACTAGAGTGGGAGGCAACCACTAAGGGAGGTGACTGGCACGGGGCGGGGGGGATCAGAGCCCACAGGGGGAATGTCCAGGGTCATCAGAGTCCAGACAGGGCACAACAGGACAGAGGGGCCTGCTCGAAGGGCTCCCACAGGCCAAGTCAGGGATGATTCGAGCATAAAGATAAATAATACCAGCCACAGAGCATTACCCATTGAATAAAGTAAGCATTCTAGCCATTTTCTTTGGCTACAACCAAATGTTGAGACTGAGTGCTTTTTCAAGAATAGAAGTTCTGGAGGCCAGGAAGGAAGTACAACAGCAGGGCTGGCATCTGTGATGGGCCTTCGAGCTCCATCAAAACACAGTGGGACATCACATGGCGAGACAGAAAGTATCTAGAGCAGGTGTCTCTTCCTCCTCCTAAAAGGCCATTAATGCCACCATGGATTCCCATTTGTATGACCTCTTCTAATTCTAATCATCTCCCAAAGATCCCCCTTTTACTACCACTAATGTACAGCTTCAGTGTTTAAGTTTCTAATGCATGCATTTGGGGGACACATTCCAGCTACAGCTATAGGAAACTATGAGTCCACAGGGATGAATAAGTAAAATTGAAGCTGCGTACAGTAGTGTATACTTATAATGCCAGCACTCAGAGAAACTGAGGCAGGAGGACTGCAAGTTTGAGCCCCGCCTGAGTAACTGAGCAAGACCCTGTCTCTAAAATATTTAAAAGGGCTAGAAATGTAGCTCAGTATAAAGGCCTTAGGTTCAATCCCCAGTACCACCAAAAAATAATAAATCGCAAGCAAGCTTGATGAGAAATAAGGAATCACACAACATCAAAGTATTCCCTACAGAATATTTACAATGAAGGAAAAGAACAACTTCCCCAGAGCAGCAAGCTGACAAGGGCAGCTTCATTGAGTAGACCCAGGAGAGTCGATCTGCCCAGAAAAGGAACAGGTTCCATCTCACTGGGCAGTCGGGGAGAAGGCCGCACCAGAGAGGGGCACGTCCGTCATCACGTCAGGCCTGTCTTCTACCAAGCACACAGAATGTGGACTGAATATGAGAAAACATCCAGGGACGCCAGACGGAGGGGCTATCTACAAAGGAATCAGCTTGACAATCGAGGAAAGATGGAGGAGCTGACCCCACAGAAGGGATCTCAGGACACAGGACAAGGCAGGACCGGACACACGGGCGTTGAAAGGGCACCATGCTGACTGGACTCAGGATCGCTGGTAAAACCTGAACGAGGAGTGGGGTTGAGGAGGGGCTGCAGGAACATATCGGTTCCTTCATAGATTTTGGTCCCTCTATACGGTTGTCCAAGAATGTCCTTGTTTATAGATTTGGAGAAAACAAAATTATCTGTAGTGAGGTGTCAACTTTTTTCCAAGTTTGTGGCAGTTTTCTAAAAAAATAAATAAATGTTAAGCCTGATCATTTATTCTAAATGACATGCACTGGTACAGACATAAGTCATTTGTATAATGAAACAGTGAGACTCTTTCTGGTTTTTTGAGGTAGGTTCTCACTGCGTGTAGTTCAGGCTGGCCTTGAACTTACGAAGTAGCCTCGAACTCCTCCTGCCTCAGCCCTCCAAGTACCAGGTTTACAGGTGAGCTCCAGGACCTGGCGAGGAGGCGCAACTGATCGACTGTTTTATGTTAAATATGAAAATTAACAAAAGAACATAAAAAACTTGCTGATTTCACATTAGAATAAACAAAAGCCCTTCAGCCACAATGGACAACGTACTCTTGGTGTTCTCACCAAAGCATCAGAAGCCTGCGCCAGCGGGCTGGTGTGAATCGGGGCTGTGCTCTGTCCTTCCACACCCGGCCACTCCAGGACAGAGACCAGCACGCAAGGCACACACACAGGTGCTCAAAAACTCCTCCTGCCCCAAGTGCCCAGGGCCGTGGCAGATCCCTGTAAAAATCTCCTGCCTCCACAGTCCAGGCGGTGGCAGATTCTGAAAGCACGGGTTCTAGCCCCACATCCACCCCCAGGAGCACCGCGTGGAGTTTTGTTATCTGGAAAACGGGGAGTCGGACGTGACCATCTGATTCTGATCAGTTCCACCTGTGTTTAGCAAAGGCCTCCCCTCATCCCAGGCCCTGACAAGGTCCCCGGGGCTCAGGTCCAGTGGGACAGCTGCCGCCAGGCCAAGCTGATCAGGAAGGAGGTGTAGGGTGTCCTGTCCCAGGGAAGGACAGTGTCAGATGAGAGAAGGTCACAGCAAGATGCAGGGTCTCAGGGAAATTTGGGGAATCGAGCTTAGGGGTTGCCCCAAAAGGAGTAAAAGGGTGGCAGGGAACTCGCCACAGGGCAGCCAAGCTGCTTGAGTTAACGGCACACAGTGGACGCTCTGGCACCCCCTAGCTGCACGACTTCTGGCCACTGATCCAACCTCCGCCCATTTCCCAAGACAGAAAATGACATCACCCAGCCCATCCAGGGGAGGGTTACATGCTTTACTATGTTCCCCATGCCTACACCTTTCATGTATTTAATATTTAACCTACATTTCATTATTAAATTATAGATCTATGGTATGTATTACATCTTAATTATATATAATGAATTATTGATTACCTTAAACTATTGAATAATTTATATTTACTATATCTTAAATGCTTCAGTAATATAAATTGCTGTTGTAATTTATACTTACTAAATCCTAAGTGGGAGAACTAGGCACACAGCAAGCACTCAGTAAGCGTGGATGGCCACTCACTGGGGTTGGTGACACAGGCTGTAAAGGCTGCCACAATTTGCGCATTCAGCTAGGCCAGATGAGGTGGCCACTGAAGGCCAACAGACGCAGGCTGAACTTGACCCTGCCAGTGACAGGAGTCACTCTGTGTAGACCTCCTTGAAAGACTACGGTTCTCAGTTAAGGAGCTTGGCTACCTGGTTTGACAACCTACCCTGGAGTTAGAGGAGTGAGCACTGTGGGCACTGGGGGCAGCAAGAAAACAAAGAGATGGGAAACCACAGCGGAAGTGGCAGGAGAAGCCAGCCTTGGTGCCGCATGCCTACAGTCCCAACACTAAAGAGGCAGAGGCAGGAAGACTACCACAAGTTCAAGGCCAGCCTGGACTAGTTAGTGAGAAAGAGAGAGGGAGGAAGAAAGAGGAGGAGGAGGAGAAAGAGAAGAAGGAGAAGAAGGGGAGCGGGAAAGAGGGGGAGGTGAGGAGGGAAGAAATACAGTCGAAAGCTCCATGCTACCAAATCTCAGCCCCATGTCATGGTTCATTCTGCGGAGAAAAAAAACAAAAACCTGACTAAAGAATAATTTATGTCCCATCTAGTCTACTGATGATGACCAGTACCATATGAAAGGTTTGAAATTCTTCCAAAGATGATTTCAAAGATGAAAAGCTTGTGAATTTATAGGGGGAAACAATGTTTCAACCAGAATAATCGCATAGCTGGAATTTCACATTTGAAGGCAAGAATTGCTGGCCACAGACCTGAAAAAAATCACAGCCTGTTTCTCACTCGTCCGATAATGAAGAAGTGGCTTTCCAACCCTGGGAAGCTGCAAACTCCAAGCAAAGCAAGGAAGAAAGACAAACTTCAGGTGGTCTCTGAAGATGGCACAGATCTTTACAAGGAGGCATGAGAAAAACCCAAACATGATTGCAACCAAATCCACCATTCGCAGCCAGACATTCATCCTAGAGCTTTGGGCAGGTTTTAAACACATCACTGGGCAAAGAAAAAAAGTCCCAGTGCAGCACTTTAGAAAATCAAAAACCCAAAATCTCCATCTTTTCCATCCATGGGAAGCTCATAAGCACCCAAGGAAAGAACGAGTGCAGACACTCCGATCAAATCTCTACCTACCGAGTAAACTACACTGCCAAGGTTCAGGTATGTGACACGGCAGAGACAATCAACCCCTTTTTGGCTTGGGAAGTTAGAAACTGCATGGTTCCCAACCCAATCACAGTAATACGGGAGCCGCGTACCAGAGTTCTGGCCAAGGGAATCTGGACCCAGGAAATGTTGGCCACTTCAGAGGACCAGCCCCCTGTCACCTCCCCCAGGAGTCTCCAGCCACTCCCTCCAATATTCTCTGCACGCCAACACCAGAAAAGCCAGGGGAGCACTCTGAGAGGTCAGGCCAATGAAACAGAGGAAGCTTGGGTCTCTGCACGGCCTTAGGGAAACAGAGAACAACCACCACCCCTTTCCACTGCCACTCAGCCTTGGCCTGTGAACCAAGCAATGAGCAGCCCTCTGAGAACACGAGGCCACTGAAGTCTGGGATTAGATGTTACAAGGAGTCAGCCCACCTGGACAAAGACCTGCCCTGGGTCGAGGAAATGTGAGAATCTGCCAGATGGTCACAAAGCTACTTAAAAGGTGTCAAAGAAGTCTCAGAAATTTACCCTCCTGGAGGCTAAATTAATTTCACAGACTTCAACCCTGGACACATTCAATTCCTGCAAACCCAGAGTACCAGCTGCATTTCACACTCAGAAGCTAATCGCTCCCTCCTGGAAGCCCCTAGTGGCTGCACTTTCTGCTACCAATTTCAAGACACAAAAGCAAGAGAGCAGACTAGTTAGAAGGGGATTCTTGTTCACGTGGCCACCGACCCTAAAGGAAAGGTGACAGGCTGCTGGACGTGCAAAGAAAGATGGCACCAACAATATCACTGAGAAAGCAGTTTATGGCAGAATATCTGTTGTTTATTTCTACAGCCAAGTACAATGTGCGTTTTCCTATATTTATGTTGCACTCGTGGCAAGCGCGCGGCAATCCTCTGACGAAGGGCCGCATTCCAACTTTTCTGAGGAGGAAATACAGGGTCAACTTGTCTTAACAAGTCAGCAACACCTGCCTTGGTCTGGCAGGAGTCTCTCACGATAAGTAAATAATGAACTGCCAAGGAGCTGGGTCCAGCACAAAGGAGGAAAAACTGGAGATTCTCTTGCCTGATGTCTCCACTGTCAGGAAATATTTTCCTTCTCAATGAAGCAAGAGGAAAACTGTCCAAATCTGCTAACTCGGGGAAATTAATACCCTCCAAAGGGGAAGAGGAGGCCTGGATTAGGCAGCCAGTTACCTAAGAGAGACGGACTGTACTTGGGGAACAATTCATATGACTAAGAACTTGTTTTCTAAACTTTTAAGTCAGCTCATTTTAAATGTGCCCACCAGGGATTATGGCTCAAATAGCAATGGGAGGTGGTTTACTATCACCCTTGCCCAAATAAATTCCTAAAGACCATCTTAAACCTGGGTCTAAGCAAAAGCTCCAAACTATCTCCATTTCGGCCACCCTGGAGTTAATCAGAGTCCATGAATGGGGCAGTGGGGCAAGAAGGACGCCCCTGCATCTGATTGACCAGCTCGCTCACGGCACCTACATCTTCATGTGATGCACGGAAACTGAGCAAAGGCTGAGGATTCAATCTCTGAGGCAGAAATACGAGTACATGAGTTAGTTACTTAACCTCACTGAACTTCAGTTTCCCATCTGTAAATGAGCTTTTTAGCAATATCTATACTGCTCCTAGGCAAGCTAGGAGAATTACTCATGTAATCTAATAATGCAATGTAATAATTCTATAATGTCATGAAATGTAAATGATAATAAAGGACAGTTGTTATTATTAGTATGTATTATATAGCACGTAGTCTCAGGCCCTTGCAAATTATAGGAAGGCAGAAATAATAGATTTCACAGGTCTCAAAAACAATCCTCTTTATTCACAAAACACTTTCTCTAACAAAAAAAAATTTTTAAATCAATGTTAGAGTTTTTCAATATATAAATTAATTTTGTTCTTAGATAATGTACACTCTAAAGAGAAGTGAATTTGAGCTTTACCATTATGCAGGTGTTCAGTGAATCTACGGATCATACGAGATGTCCCCAGAATCTATGAGTCATAACAGCGTTGTCTTGCAAAGGAGCAAACTGAAGCTCAGAGAACTCAAGGCGGTGCCAACTTCCCGGAAGTAGCTGAGCAGAAATTCCAGTATCGGTCGTCTTAGCCCTAAATTCGCCTTTCCTTTAGGACTCTGACTGATAGTAATAAGTTCCTTCCTCCCTAGGGGAAGATTTATACAGCTAGAGAAGGTGAGGGGAAGAAAAGAAAAACTATGAGACTACTGTATAAAAGAGAAACGAAGGAGGTCAGGCACGATAAAGAAAATACTGGCAGGAGATACAACTTTAACAAAGGTTAGGCAGCCCAGTGCGACCCAGCCCGGCAACCTTCTGGATCCCACGCCACGCATGACACGCAGTCGCAGCAGCTACTCACCTGCCCAGTCCAAAAAGGGATGTTCACATGCAGGATGTGTCCCATGTAGTATTTAATAAGCATTCTCAAATTTAAATTCTTCGAAGACAGTGTATACATCTACTGGGTATAGACATTTGCTTTGAGTATTCTTGAGAGTCCTGGAAATTCAATACTTCTTCTCCTTAAAGTTTAATGCGATACCTACAAAAAGTACTTCTAAGAGGAAAGGTATGCCAGGAAAACCAGCTCTCTTTGATTGTGCACTCTTTGTTTCTCACTACATGCACTTTAACGGCAGATCCTAGCAACTGAGTTTGAATGGTATTCCGAATCTATGGGAAGACTCCCATCTGGGTTCTAAATAATCACCATTTGCAACATTTGGAGGTGAACAGAATGTTGCTTCATAATCTAGAGAAAGGAAAGACAGATTGTTCTTTTCATGTCATCTATGATGTGGGGGCAAAATAATTTGTACAAAAACTCAGGCCTTAAATGGACTTTATTTTTTAAAAAATGAACCAGATGCTTTTGAAAGCACACAACTACATACCCCAGGGTGATTATCCTCAGCTGGAATGGACAACTTCACGGATTCTGAGAATTTCTAGAAAGAACCTAAAATATGACTCTTCCGTGGCAAACAATTACTACTGGGAAAAGTGATTAATGTTTATTGGCAAGTTATGGTATGCGTTTTATGTATAGCGGCTCATCTAGCCTTTCCAACAATCCTGGGAGGACATTATTATCATCAGAAATATTTTACAGATGAGGAAACAGGAGCTAAGAAGGATGAAATCTCCTGGCTTTGATAGTAAAATAACGGCAGAGTGTGGAGCTCATACTGATTCTCAGCTGAAAGGGGAAAAGAGTTTGAATATTATGGAAAATCAGGAGATTCAACAGTAGGATTTAAGCTCATTGACTCTAGAGGTCTCCTGAAAGCAACCATGAGTAAATGATGATTCGGAATAGGATGTAAGATACAAAGATGGCAGTGGGACCACCAAACTTCCTGACCCTTCCGGCCTGAATGCAGTCAAAGCATCTCATGAAGGGAAGCCATACACTGCTATACATGGTCCCCACTATAGAAATATACTACTCAGACCTGGTTTACTTTCTATTTTGTTCCATTGCATGTATTTGATAATGTTGGACCTAAACCACTAAAATGGGTACCTGCCCTCCAGTGAAAAGCACTAACTGCTCAGACAGAAATTATAATTCTCCACATGGAGCTATCTGCATGTTTATAGGCTCATGCTTTTAGAAGGCGGGGTCACAGAGACCTGGTAACTTTAGCACTTCTGCATAGGCCGTGGGTCTTGACCCAGGGTGAAGATTCTTAGCACAGGATCCCTGGAGGACTTTCAAAAGTAGTTGATCCTTCTGGCCTGAATGCACAGTGATGCGCATGGACAGACCCGCATTCGCACGGAGCATGGTTCCCTGGCTTCCACTAGCTTTTCAAACAAATGGGACCCACAAAATTAACTGATTTCTTTTAGTGAGAGTCAGCAAACATTGCAATAAAACCAAGCTTCTCTTCCAAATAAATAAAACTATCATGCCACAAGAGATCATCCCAATTAATATGACCATGAAATTGTATCACAAGAAACAGAGTGGCGATAACAGCAGAATGTATATAACATTCATTTATTCATTCTACAAAGCGAGTGCCTATTTTGAACTACTGTACACTAAGATTATCAGTATTAAGTTGGAAAGCAAAGGGATTTCAACAAGAGGGTCCTTGATCTTTACAGCACTCTAGTATTACATTATGGTTCTGAGATCTGCAAAACTGAAGATTGTCACTTGTTTCCTGCTTCCTGCAGAAAAACCTGACAAAATGCTTACAAAGACGACTGCGTCCAAACAAAAATCACACTGCTTTACCCTTCCAGGATGCCAGTTAGTAACTATGATATTTCAAGGAAAGGTTCACACTGATTTAGACAATTATGAACTCCAGCTGCCTGCAGGTGAAAAGGCATAAGCATTTTTCATAAAGGACAATATTCTATGAGGGCTGAACGAGAATGGTGATTCCACGTGAATGTGCATGAAGAGCACAAACGTAGTGTCCTCTCCTCACACTGTGTCCTGGCCCAATTATCTCTCTTACTGAAAATGATTCAAGTGGTTTGATATTTAGCAGATCAAAAAACTGATTGTGAACTAAGAGGCCACTAAACTCGATGGCACGTGGGTACCATGTCCCTTGCTCCCTTTCACATGAAGACTGCTCAACTACAGGAAATCCCCCGGCCCTGGCTCCTCTGGATGGCGCCGAGGAGGCCGACAAAGCAGAAGGGTTGGGGAAATCACCAATACTGTACCTGCCCACAGAGATCTTCCAGGTCCGCAGGCAGCCCAAGGTCCGGCCCACTCTAGGTCATGCAGGAGGGAATTTCAGGTCCTGCTCACTGGGGGAAGCCTTCCACTGTCCACTGCTAGGTCTGCATCAGAGGGAGGTTCTTCTACCTCACGAGTCAGGGAAGCCAGGAAACCGGCGGCTGCTGTACCACCAAGTCCCAGGCTCCCCTCTGACGTTTACTGGTAATACTGCTGATCCTTTGGCTTCCATCTGCAGCCTTCTCTCTCTCGATTAGTCCTGAACTTGGGCAGGAAAGAGTTTCTCTGATTCCAACAAGCTCTATTCTTTCCACGGTCTCAATTTCAAGTGGGTTGACAACACTTAAAATATTGTGCTTAACTCATCTGTTCCTTGCTAATTCTAAGGCATGCTACATGTGCCTACTTGATCAGACAACTCTACTACATATTCATGTTCTCAGGCAGCCCCCACCCGGTAGAGAAGTTCCTGGAAACCAAAGTAGGGAACCAATGCCCCAGCTCAACAGACGATTTCAGGAAGTAGCTATTTTTCTGTAGGTTAACGGTCCAATCGCAGGCTAAGGGCAGACTTCAGGGTAGAATTAAGCAGGAATTTGGCTATAGTTTCCCCGTCTTCACAGAAAGAATATTCCATTGTATGATTCATAGTGAATTTTCAGAATAACACGTATTTGAGGGTGGCTATTCAGACAAACTTGTTAATAGAGTTTGAGAGAAGTTACCAACTGGTAGTCACCCAAGAAATAACGTAACTTTCCAAGGACCCAAAAGTGATATTCTAGTTCCCGACTTAACATTTTCTATTCGAAGGTATGACCTGCAGCACCCGCCGATCTTATCACGGTACATGCCACCAAATGTAATACTGGGAATGAGCTCTGAGGCTCTGAGGCTGGGAGAATAAGGAATAAAAGTTCTGCACATAAATCTGCTCAACATTTATTTTATTTTGACAGTGTTACTAGAAGGATAAAATCTAATCCAGCCTGGTTCTCATTCAGCGCATTTCCTCTGTCTCTGCAAGGTAAGAGGCCTCCCAGATCAAAGCCCAACATCTCCCATCTCGGGGGCATCAGAGCTGGGCCTCCGTTTCTGCTCCTCTGGCCGGCACCATTAGACGCAGCACACAGGAGGCCAAGCCTTTTGCTTCTGGAGCTTGGCTTTCTGAGGTGCAATATGGTGAATGCTTGGGTAGCAAGGGAAGTAAATCACCCTTAGGAAGGATGGCTTGATAGGCAATAATACATGTGCAAACGCTGCTCAACTGGGCTGGGCTTGGTGGCACACACCTGCAATCTCAGCACTCTGGGAGGCTGAGGAAGGGGTCTCTCAAATTCAAGCCCAGCCAGGCAACTTAGGAACTTTACAAGACTGTGTCTCAAAATTAAAAAAAAAAAAATTTAAAGGGGGCAGTGCAAAGGTCCTGGGCTCAGTCCACCAAAGGGGAAAAAGTATGCTCAACTGGTGTGCAGGTATGTATTTAAGTCCTTGTTCTCAACTCCTTGGGACATACACGTGGGAGTGGAGCTGCTGGGGCGTATGGCAGTTCTACCTGTAATGTTCTGAGGAGCCACCAAATCGGTTCACAGCAGCTGCACAGCTTATGTTCCTACTAGCAATGCACAAGGCGTCCGCTTCCTCCATACTGTAGCCAACGCTTGTGATTTTCTACTTTTTAAAAACTAATTATCACCATTGGAGTAGGTATGAAGTGGTATCTCAGTGTGGGTTTTGATTTGCCTGTAATCTCAGCACTCGAGAGGCTGAGGCAGGAGGATTGCCACAAGTTCAAGGCCAGTCTGAACTACATAACAAGACCCTGTCTCAGAAAAATAAATAAATAAAAGCCAACTCAATTTTGTTCATTTTATACTCCTAAATACAGTCAAGAAAAATATCTGCAGTTTAAAAGAAAATGAGATGTTTTGGTCAATGAGGGTCGAGTTAGGGCTTTCTGAGACAGATAAGAGCCAGGAAATTAGATTCGGGGTATGTGACACGAGAAACTCAGAAATCCAGCTGCACACTGAGCACTGTGCCACAGCAAGTGCCTCCTTGTGCTGCTCGGAGCCTCGTTAGATGCAGAACTGGAGGGTGGAGAAGGAAGCTGCACGCAATAGAACACAACTGTAATCCCAGCATTCTGGGAGGCTGAGGCGGGAGGATTACAAGCTCGGGCCCAGCCCAGGCAGCTTAGCAAAACCCTGGCTCTAAATAAATAAATAAACTAACAAATACATCAGGCTGAGGATGTAGCTCAGTGTGAAGGTCCTGGGTTCACTCCTCGGTACCAAAGCGAGGAGGCGGTTTGACCTCTGGGGGTTGCCGCAGGGGCGCCGGAAGTCACATGAGTGAAAACCCCAACAAGGACTGACAAGGGCAGCTTCCAAGAGGGTCTGCCGGCCTGCACCTCGGCCCCTAGCTGAGGCTCCTCCTTGTGATCAGGGGCCAATCTAGACACCGCCCTCTGCAAGCAGCTCTCGTCCACACTCTTCTGCAATAATCGGGACAGAATTTGAAATGTGAGTAGAAAGCGCCCCTTACAATACATAAAAGGCCAAGTGGATGGAACTGTAGGAAAACTTGAGCCCTCCCGATGCCTGCTAACACCAACTCCACAGAGGAGGAAAAGAGAAGT